>MU226888.1:1131688-1146061 GCA_018584345.1 Thuja plicata | reverse complement strand
TAATAATTCAAACAATGTGAAAAGCCACCCATGTGGCA
Source organism: Thuja plicata (assembly GCA_018584345.1). Classification (NCBI taxonomy): domain Eukaryota; kingdom Viridiplantae; phylum Streptophyta; class Pinopsida; order Cupressales; family Cupressaceae; genus Thuja; species Thuja plicata. The sequence goes on along the minus strand of MU226888.1, from coordinate 1,146,023 downwards.
ATAATTCATTTATTTAATTAAATAATTCCTTCATATTTGTCTCACCTTCCTCCATGAAGATGAAGAGTCAGTCGTTTCTTCCCAAGAAAATCTTCATCCTCTCTTCAAGATTTTCTATATTATGGACCTTCTTTCCTTCATTTGAGGAGGGTAATTTTTAGAGTACCAAAACTATAGTGAATTATTGTCTCAATTCTCTCATATTTCCACACTTTTATTGCATATTTAGTGTAATTTCATTTAGCTTAATGGAATTTTTCATCTCATTTTAGTTTGTTTACTTATCAAGTAGTTTAATTATGTTATCTCTTTCAAGTTTCTTAGCTTAAAATCTGCATCTTCATTCCTAGATTATAATTGCATCTCTCATATAGAATAAATTTCATTTTAGTTTTCAAAGCTTTCAAATCCTCCATTTTAGCAATGGTCTATGGTTGTTGGCTCTCGTTCTGAGAGTAATTAAACACCCCAACTAAATAGGAGGCAACGGGTCAATTTGATCGATCTTGTGGAATGAGCAATTCATGTTCATCTTCGCGATTCAACGATTGAGCAATGACTATGTTGTGTTGTGGCTGATTTAGAGGTCAAAATTCAGACAAGTACACCAAGTAGGCACATGCAGAACTGAACTCCTTTCATGAGAACAAGGTTGTTCGATTGTGCCAACATATGGGAAGCTTATCCCACTCCCATCCTTAGCCTCTACTAGCACTAATTTCATGGTAAATGCATAAATTTATCTTATTTAATGTGCAATACCATCCCCTATAGTTCATTAGTATTTTTACTTGATTAAGATAACTCGATAGTGGGTTTCCCTAGTACTAGCCACTTAGGGCCCTGGTCCCTCACTGTGAGCCACTCACCTAGTGTTATTAGGTTACCTACCCCTAAAAATCATCATGAGAACATAAGATACACATAATAGTGTAACCATGAAGACATACAAGTGTTGCAAAATCAATTGGTTGGGTTTAGGAAAACACAAGTTGTCCCCAATCCACTTGACAACCATAAACCATAAGCTGGCTTCAATAATGATTCAAAATGATTTAGGCATCAAAATACACCAAACATAATAAAAAAAGATAAATCAGTGATCCAATAAGTCAAACATAATATTTGATCAGCCTCGGGTCAAAACTAAAACCCTAAACCTCAAAAAACCCATAGAATGGACCTGATGGAAGTCTTGTGTAGTTGCACACCTTCTACGTATTTATTTATTGTTCCACCATAGTTGGGCCTACCTTCTATGCATTTGGTCATGAGAACTATGTAGATTGATAAAAAATTGTGCAATTGGTCAATTACTATGCATGGTTGAAGGCAATGAGTTTCAAATTGATCTTATAGGTAAACCTAGGCATAATGAGGGCCCTATGAGTAGAATCTAAGGAAGACCCAATTGATATCTCCTTGTTTCCCTTCTAAAACACTCATTAAACCGTCTTTCCCCTAAGATTAATATATCAAAACTACCAGGATCTGACATAGGTCTAACTAAAGAAATAATGCAAATAAGATATTATACACAATCAACCTGATCCTACCCATTCCTAAAGGTTCGTAAAGACCTCTAAATATCTTATAACATATCAAAAAGGATCTAAAAATAAAAATACAAGAAGATTTGAACAAAATATGGTACAACCATATCTTTACAGAAAGAATAATTTATCTAACCATATTTCAAATAACACATTTCCTTTGAGGAATCCTTTCCATCAATGAGACTCAAAACATACTTTGAAACATAATGATGCAAGGAGGGTATGGAAGGAGGGGCCTAGGGATCTCCCTACTACTAAACCAACTTGCAGAAACAACGCAGAAGAAACAAAAACACAGTGAGAGAAGAAACATCAGGAATCCTTTATCATTAATATGTCAAACTAATTACATGTCGAGTTGTAAGGCCTTCCTGGTTTCGTCCATATACAATCAGTGAATTATAGAATAGTCTTCATACATGCAAGGTCACAGACTTGCCTTCCAGATAATTCAATGTTTAATCTTCTATCCCCATATGATATCAAAATCCTACTAAAGAACTACCGCCTAAAACTAAGAACATTAAAAAATATATATACAAGAGTCCAACAATGAGGTCGGCACTCAAATCCATAAGAGAGACCCAGATTTGGGTCCACATAGATTCCAATTAGAGACCCCAAATCAATTAATCCATGGAAATTAAATGAAGAAGTTAGCCACCAGATCTAACTCCAAAATAAACATCTCAGGCAAATGTTGACCAAGCAATAGAGTGACTCGGGCAAACAACACCCCAAGCAACAAGAAACAAACCCGAGCATCAGAAGAGAAACCTGAGTAACAGTAAATAAACATGCATGCCCAAGCAATAGAAAAGAATCATTCCTGAGCAACAAAACCCAAGAAACAAAAATAATCATTACCAAGCAACAGAGCCCGAGTAATAGAGTACTTCCTGAGCAGCCTCCGAACAAACTAAAGGACAAAACAAACATCATTTTGGTTGAGAAAGATTGCAAAGGACCCAAGATGCTCCTACATCACATAAATATAACACCATGCATTGAAGTTTACTATGATCTAGATAAGGGAAAAACAATTATACAGACACACGCGAATACATCAAGCACATATGGAGGATCTCCTTCAAGGATAGATCCTACCTGGAGTCCTACAGAGAAGCCGCTGAGGGAGAAATCATTGATCACTCCAGCCAATTCTTTGTCCTCCTTTAGGATCTACAATCACAAAATCTCCTCCAGATACTACCATATCTCCCACAATGCAATCCACAAAAATATTATATTGATCACAACAATTTTACAAGAGTGTCTTTCTCGAAACTATGTTATTATTCTTCCACCTACTCCTTCCTTCTTTCCACACTCCTCCCATAAGTATCTTACAAGAGTGGTTGCATGGGAAAATTCCAACTATTTCAACCATTTGTAACCAATCGTTGGTTAATAGCTTAGAGCTACTTTAACTTAAATATTAAATTATTCATTAGTTGCAGGATACTCACACACAATTTACTATTAATTACCATTCTTTATATTATTTACTTTAGGAAAGATTAATGCAGATTTCCCTTAAAAAGTATATATATTTACTAGCTCTTAGTTTACTTTTTATTTACCCTAGCCATAAAAGAATTCCTCTCAAGGTAACTATTTCATAATTAATAATTACTTTAATATTTCCATATAACCTTTATAATGATATTGCTTTAAAAATTATAAATACATATAATTATTTAATTCCTATCCTTGTATATATACAAACATATGCATATGTGTGCACTCATATGCCTATGTGTACATATACCTATTAATTATTATTTTATAAGAAAACATTAATTTATGAATACACTTTTATAAGACTTGTTATAAGGACTATTTTTAATTCCATAATATATTATTTTCTCCTACTAGTTATCCATCTATGAAAGATATAAAATTTAATCCTAACAGAAAGAGAATTACCACTCACATAAATATATACCCAAAAAATTCCTAAGGATCAATAGTTCCAAAACCAAATTAAGACAACAAGGCTAACAAGATTACAAAACAAATTACCATCATGCTAAGAACAAGATATTCAAGACTAAAACAAGAGAACCCAACCCAGGTGCAAAGGATCATATACAAAGGACCGAGGGTAGGTCTATTCTTGCAATAAATTGGTACTATCTCCATAACAACAACAACGATCAAGGATTTTGAGGGTACGCTTAGACCTGTGAAGCTAGGTGAAGTTGATGCTCGATACATACAAGCCTGCATCACAAAGTAGAAATACATTTGCATAGATATATATAAGAAGAAATTGCAGACAAATGACCATAATTTATACATCATGTGGGCCTCAGCTATGTGAGTAACTATGACTTCATCCCAAGTCATGAAAACACATCAGATATATACACATAAAGAATATGGAATAATCATAACAAGGGTTAGAATCCTAATTATTGGGTTAGTTTTCATAATCAAATCATATGAACAAAATATATTCATTTCCTAAATCCATATGCATAGATAACAATAATCATAAATAAATACATCAAAGTATCTGAGAGGTATATCATCATCTAGGTCTATCCAAATGAAACATAAACATAAGAATATAATTCATCCATAATAATATCAAATGTCCAATCCTAAAATGAAAAGTTGGTGCAGGAGCACCCTGAGTGAACCAAGTGGTCCTATAGACCTTAGGGTTTCCATTAAGGTTCTAAGATGCCTCTAGTTATGTTAGAATAATAGGTTAATCATTGGACTCCTTTGTAAGACCATAGTTCCAAGATTGGCATCCTATGAGCCCTTGGTCACCTATTGGTAAATGATGGTCCAAAACCCTAGGAATATATTTTTTGTGTTTTTCATGTTTCAATCCACTAGGGATCCCAAAAATAAGGTTGTGACCAAGTTTGGTCATCAAGCTTGCAAAATTGCAAAATATGCAAAAGTTGCTCAAAAGTTGTCAAGCAACTTTTGAGCAAACTTGACAACTTTTGTCAAAATCTTGTAACACAACTCCCAAATGGATAATTATTTCAAATATTTTATGTAACCATTGGGAGTGCCTAAAAAATCCCTTTCAAGCAGGTGGTAGGCTAATGATGTAATTTTTGCATTTAGAATCAATAAAATATATCCATTTCTCTACAAATATCGAGGACAATCGTTCAATACGGATTGGTACAGCATAAAGGACATGAAATTTTGACACCAAAATTTTTTCTTGTGAACCTTCTTTCATTTACATTTGGTTTCATGTGTTTATCAATCATACTTTGAAAGTTATTGAATTTGCAATTCCACTGCCTTGGATTTTAGGCCCTAAATCAGGGTTTCATAAGAATTGAGTGTATTTGTCTTTTCCACAATGGGAATTCAATGACCCTTGGTGCAAAGCATGTTTTTATGATTTTATTTAAGTATTTTCAGGATAGGTTCACCAAAATGCAGGGGGATGGGCTTGCCATGATGCCCTAGGTGTATATTGCTCTGTATGCACCATTCACAGAATAGTACAGTCAACATAAATATCGATTGGGGATTCATTAGAGGCTATAAATAAGCATAGGTTATCCTTATACATTCCCTCACATGTTCCCATTATTATTTTGGGCATTGGATGCAAGGAAGAAGTACTTGTAGTGTAAGTGTTGTCCAAATTAGGGCTAATTGTAATAGCCTTTTGTGTATATTCTTGCTTTTCCTTCACCTTCATGTTTTGGTGCTTAAGTCTAAGATCTTAGGCCATAAAGGGTGTATGAATCCCAAATCCATTCTAGGGGTTATGTGAAAGAATCTCACTTAAGATCAAATATCCTTTGGGAAAAGGCTACAAGCCTAGAATTGAGTTTGTGAAGCAACTATGTCTTGTGGGATGAAAAGGATGGAAAGAACCATTGGAACTATTTTTTAGGGACCTAAATAGACCACACATATGAGTATAGGTCACCCCTAGTCCTATAAGTCACTTTTGGGGTATTGCTGTTAATTTGGGTCAAGTGCTTGAGAAGCCAATCTTGGTAGTTGGTGTTTTAGGATTGGTGAGACCTAGTGATTAGGTTACCCTTAGGGTATTAGGTTGTGATAACCTTAACCAAGTCCTTTCCCACACTTTTGATAAGTGTGAAGCATTTTGGCCTTAAGATTTGGGTTTTTAGGGGTGTATTTCCCTATTTGAGTCCTTTGGAGGCTTCCTACTACTCACTATGCATCAAGTGGTATCAAAGCTATGTCTACTCCTGAGGATGAAGATATCCCTTCAAGGGTTACAAACATTGAACTAGAAAAGATGGTGAGAGAATAGAGGGCAGAAAATGTAGCCTTGACAAGAAGACTCCAGGAGTTGGAGAACAAGGTAGAGGGAGGAAAAGAAGACACCTTTTGTGGTGAAGAAGGGAGTGAAGAGGAAGATGACACCCCTGATTAGGATGTGAAAATTCTTGCAGACTAGAGACCCCTTATAGATTCCTTGAAATCTATGGGAAGAAGAACCATGGAGTAGAAGTTGGATTTGCCAAATTTCAATGGGAAGATGAATGCAGACCATGCCTTGGATTGGATAGAGGCCTTGACAAGCTTCTTTGAGTGTGAGGACATCCCTGAGAAGAAGAGAGTGAAGATAGAAAGATCCAAGTTGAAGGGGGAAGCCCTAACTTGGTGCAACTTTATCCAAACAGAGAGGGTGAAGAATGGGAAGAGTATGATCTCTTCATGGAATAAAATGATTGCATTGGTCAAAGAGACATATGTGCCTCAAGACTATGGGGTAACACTCCATAGAGGGAAGAAAGTCTAAAGAAAAAAGACATGGATATAGGCTCATACATCAAGGAGTTCCTAAAACTATGTATGAAGACAAATGTGGCATAAGATGAAGAAGAAATGATGGCAAGATATATGAATGGTCTTAAGGTATCCACTCAAGAGGAACTTAGCCTACACTTCCCTACCATAGTAAACAAGTGTTATCAAATGGCACTCAAGGTAGACAAGAAGTGGAAGAGAAAACAAGAGTTTGGAAAAGGGAAAAGAAATGATAGTGGGAAGAACTTTAGAGGAAGAGGAACCTCTTGGAATATGGGACAATATAGTGGTAATATCTAATGACATGTAACTGATTGAATGTTTGACAATGTTAAGTTGAAGATAATGCAAGGCATTAAATCAGTTAATGTATTGTATTTCCATTGATGTCAACTTGATATAATCTGTATGGTCATGTACATAATGCCAAAGAATTCAGAGAACCAAACAAACAAAGGTTATACTTTTAGCATTACATAAAAGTCAAGTATTCACTGAGTGACAAACAACACTGATGGAGTGCACACCGATGGTCAGAGAAAAGAACAAGATTCACAATGATACCCAACAATCAGAAGTATAGTGTTTCCCAGCAAAGAAAAACCAAAGGATGCCTGACGAGCAAAGTCAGAAGATTTCCCAACGAGATAAAGACAGTATTGCCTGACGAGTAATATTCCAATGATGCCTGACATACGGAGATCATGAAGCTAACTAGAGCCTCACCGATAGAACTATCAGTTGTCACTGACAACTAATTGCAATGGTGACTGACATAACAGAAAGTTCAAAAAATGACAAAATATCTAGCTAGCAGAGCTAAAAATAGACTTAACTAGTTTTCTACTTTGTTTTATTTGACCAGAGATAAGTGAGTGATTTAAAGATGATTTTTACAGTTGGCAAGAAGATATCTACGAGACAAATAAGGAGTTATGCTTTAAATCTAATTGAATGGATTATTTTTCACACCAAGAATCAAGAATCAAGAAACATGAATATCATGTCTATATAAGACACAAGCTTAATTCATTTATGAATGGGATTAAGGGGAGTGAATAAAAAGAGGATGCTGAAGAGAAACTGATGAAGAACAACTTCATGCAATCCTAATGAAACAAGCTGAAGGAAGAGCTAAGGAATTCTGCAGACACTGATAAACAATGAGCATAGCATCACAGAGAAGAAAGTATGGAGCACAAGGATTAATTGATACATTGGTCAAAGAGGTAATGTACTTAAATAGATCTGAAAATATGCAATTCAAAGTTGCAATATGAATAGGTCATAGTGTTTCAGTTTAACTATTGAAGCATCAAGTCTCTTAACCGAGCAAGACTTAACATTCTTCTATATATTGAGGTACATCTCAAGGAGTGCCAAAAATTTTGATTCATGAAAGTAGCTTTGGAATTTCTCGATACCTATTGAAAGTCTAAGAAAGAGGTTTATTCAAGGATGGTAGCAATAGATGCCCGATACTAAGTGACAACCTATATGTATAAAATCCTCTAACAAGGTTGCACTTAACAGTGTGTTTGTAACCTTTAAAAAGGTTGGCTCCTAATAGAGCTCACTTTAGAAGAGTGAAAATTTGGGGTACCAGTCCCAGTGGTTTTTCCCTTAACAGGGTTTCCACATTAAAAATTCATGTGTTATGTGTGTATGATTCATTTCTTTACTATTTTTCATATTACATAGCTAACTCTGGATTGATCAGTATACTCTGCTTATTTACTGACTTTCGATAAATAGTTATACTACTTATCGGTAATCAAGAAAGAATAAAGATTGACAGAGAAAAATGACAGACAATTAATCTTTAGTAGTATTTCATGGCATGCATCTTGTAGGGACATAATAATCTAAGGTTTATTGATTGGTGGTTAAGTTTGAAGGATAAATTTTTGAGGCTACTGATCCGCCCCCCCTCTTAGTTATTACTAACAATTGGTATCAGAGCTTGTGTGCTTAGAAAGGAAGGTTTCAAGACCTAAGTCAAGATTACAAGATGAACAGATGAGATGTGCCCAAGTTGAACAAAGACAACTTTGCTTCATGGAAAAGCAGGATAAGACTCCACTTATCAGGTATTGGTAATGATGTTACTCAATTCCTAGATACTGAATATGTGTTTCCCATATGGTTATTGATAGTAGATCAATTGAGAGAGAAGCATGAGCACAACTACATGGTTATAGAGCTTTCTTCCTCACTCTTTGATGCTGAATTTCAAGATGTCAAAGATTGTAAAACTACAAAGAAGATGTGGGACAAACTGAAGCTTTTACATGGACATGATACAAATGTTCGTAGAGCCAAGGTAGAAAGGATTAGAGGAAAGTTTGATGATCTCATAATGAAAGAAGGAGAAAATATCACACATTACAACACAATAATCAAAGAAGGAGTCAATGCTATACGAGGAGTTGGAGGTACACTTGAAGAGGAGACAACGGTAAGTAAGATCTTAAGAACCTTACTGCCTGTATATGCTATTAGAGTTTCTTCCATTCAATAAATGAGAGTATTAGAAAACAATATAGTTACTCTTAATAATTTAATTGGTAGACTGATTTCATTTGAGATGAATAACTTTGATAATAATGTCTTACCAAACTTAGAATCTTCATTTAAATCTTCTATGAAAATAAGAAAATAAAGTCATAGACACACATCTAGAAGAGATAGTGAAAGTGAAAGTGAAGAAGAAGATATAGATGAAATAGAAGCACTTATGGATAGAATAATGCAGAGAGGCAAAGATCAATACAAAGGAAAGTTACCACTTTTATTCTTTAATTGTAAAGAGATTGGACACTTTGCTACAAGATGTCCTAGTAGAAGAAAAGATGACAGAGTTAATGACAGATCTTTTGAGAAGAAATCTGACAGAGGTGATAACAAGGATTACAGAAGTTACTAAAAATCAGAAAGAAGAGATACCCAACACTACAATGACAAAGGAAAGAAAGCTAGCTACCTAGCTACTTGCAAAGATGAAGATACCAACACCAAACCTGATGAAGATATCGAGATGGTGTTTGTGGCTGTGAAAGATGATTCAGATGAAGATGAAAGGTATGTAGAATCTGCACTCATATCTGAGGTTAGCAAGAATGAAATCTAGATTATAGATAGTGGTTGTACTCACCACATGACCGGTGACAAAGAAAATTTTAACACTTTTGAATATTATAATGGTGGTACAGTAAGAATGGGTAATGATACACCTTATCCAGTTGAAGGTAAAGAAACTATAATGTTGAATAACCTGATTAAATGTGAAAATGCTTATTGGGTAAAAGGATTGAATTATAATTTGTTGAGTGTTTCTCAGCTGAATAATTTAGGTCACAGAGTAGCATTTGAGAATAAGAAGGAAAATATATTCAATGAATCAGGAAGATTGATTGGTACTGGTGAATAGACAAAAGGTAACTTATTATATCTGAATGATACTACCACCACTTGCTTAATGACTATAAAAAAAGACATATGGTTGTGGCACAAAATATTGTGCCATGTAAATTTTGACAACATAATGAAAATAAGCAGAAGGAGAAATGTAAGAGGCTTACTGAAAATGACAAAGCCCGACAACATCATGTTCAAGAATTGTCAAAAAGGTAAAATGACAAAGTCTAGTTTCAAAAGTAAAACCCATACATCTAAAGATATTCTAGAATTAGTCCATACTGATTTATGTGGACCAATGAGGACAAAGAGTTATTATGGAGATAGATATTTTATTCTCTTTTTTGATGATTACTCTAGAATGATGACAGTTATGTTTCTAAAAGATAAATCTGAAGCATTCAAGATGTTTAAATGGTATAAGGGTATGGTAGAGAAACAAAGTGGTAAGGATCTGAAATGTTTGAGATCAGGTAGAGCAGGAGAGTTTATATCAAATGAATTCACTAATTTATGTAATGAGCATGGTATAAAAAGATAGGTTTTTGCACCAAGAACACCACAACAAAATGGGATTGCTAAAAGAAGGAATAGATCAATAGTTGATTGTGCTATAACACTGATGATAGAGAAAGGCATCACCCAAATCTTCTGGAGGGAAGCTATCATTACTGTTGTCTACACATTAAATAGAGTATAATTGAAGGATGCAAAGAAGACACCCTATGAGCTATGGTATGGTAAAACACCCAATGTAAGTTACTTAAAAATCTTTGGTAGTCAATGTTATGTCTTAAAGGATGATAGAAATGGAAAGCTTGACACTAAGAGTGATAAAGTTATATTTCTAGAGTATTCCACCAAAATAAAGGCTTATAAATGTCTTATTAAGGCCTCTAACAAAATTGTTGAAAGTGCAAATGTAAAGATAGATGAATTTGCAGAAAAGAATGAGTTGGAAAGCACAAAAGAACCAAAGGACTACAACAAGTTTGTATACTATGAAGAACCCAACACTCTACCTGAGCAACATTGCTTAATTCTAGAAAAATAGAATGTTGCAACCGACAGTCAGGCTGTGAATACCAACGGTCAGGATAATGATCAAAATAATGTGCAAGGTGATGAAAAATAGAATGAAGGAAAAAATGATGATCAAGTTGATAGATAAAGAGCTAAACCAGTTCTTGCCAGATATGTAAGAAGGAACCATCCACAGATCTAGATCATAGGAGATAAGAAAGATGGTACAAGAACAAGAAGTAAGTCTTTAAACTCAAATTGTTCAATTTGTGAGTTTGAACCAAAATCTATCAATGCTGCACTTGTTAATGAAGAATGGATAAGTGCTATGAATGATGAGATTGAGAAGAACAAGACATGGTCACTTGTGCCAAGACTAGATGACAAGAATGTCATTGGTACTAAATGGATATTCAGGAATAAGACGAATGAGAATGGAGAAGTCACAAGAAACAAAGCAAGACTAGTATGCAAGGGCTATGCACAAGAGGAAGGTATTGACTATGGAGATACCTTTGCACCTATTTCTAGGCTAGAAGGTGTAAGAATACTACTTTATTATGCTTCATATAAAGGATTCAAGGTATATCAAATGGATTTCAAGTCGGTATTCCTAAATGGAATACTTGAAGAAGAGGTATACATTGAGAAACCAGAAGGGTTTGTAGATCCAGACAAGAGAAACATGGTATGTAGACTTCATAAATCCTTGTATGGATTAAAACAAGCTCCTAGAGCCTGGTATGAATGACTTCATTCCTATCTTATAAGTATTGGATTTGTACAGACTAGTGAAAATAGTAATTTTTATTTAAAGGAAGATATTGACGCTAACACTTTGATTGCTGAAATATTTGTTGATGACATCATATTTGGAGGCAATGATGTGCTATGCAAATCATTTGCTAATGAGATAAGAAAAGAATTTGAGATGTCTATGTTTTGAGAGATCAAGTTCTTTCTTGGTCTACAGATCATGCAACAATGTGAAGGTATTTTCATTACATAGTCCAAATACATTAAAGAGGTCCTAAAAATATTCAAGATGGAAGATTCCAAACCAGTTGGAACACCGATGGCTACTGGATGTAAGTTAACAAAGGAGGACAAGAAAATAGAGGTAAATTAGACTTTGTATAGATCAATGAATGGAAAACTCTATGTTGTACACACAAGACAAGATATTGCACATGCAGTAGGAATAGTTGCAAGATTTTCTACTAACCCCAGGGAATCACATATGACTGCTGTGAAAATAATTTTAAGATATCTGTAGAATACTGAGGAATATGGATTATGGTATAAAAGAGAAGGAAAATTTGAACTTAAGGTGTTTACTGACACTGATTGGGATGGAAACTTGATGACCGGAAGAGCACAACTGGAGGAGCATTCTTTATGGGTGACAGACTTGTCACATGAATTAGCAAGAAGCAAGGATGCATCTCTCAGTCTACTGCAAAAGAAGAGTATGTTATTGCTGCTGAAAATTGCTCAAATATTGCATGGATCAAATAGTTACTGGAAGGTATGAATATGAAGATCTTAGAACTAGTAATTATCTATTGTGATAATACCAGTAAAATAAACATTTCCAAGAATCCAGTCATGCATGCTAAGACTAAACACATTGCTATCAAGTATCATTATTTGAGAGAGCAATTTCAAGCAAAGGAATTGACACTTGAGTATGTGCAATCCAAAGAACAATTAGCTGATATCTTCACCAAGCCACTACTCAAGGATACATTTAAGTACTTGAGAAAAAGACTAGGGGTCAAACCCTTGTCTACTAGTCAGTAAAATGATTGAAGGTTGCATCAGCCTACATATTATCAGAATACCAGTACTGTTGATGCAAGCAAAGAGATGAAATTTAAAGCTACATCTATATACATACAGGTATATATCTTCCCTGAGCACTAGAGCATATTGCTGATGGATAAGGGAAATTCAAGGAATATATTATGGGTGGAGAAAAATGAGTGTTTGACATGAATGTCAGATATTTGTAAAATATTTGTTTGACATTGTTGTCAAAGGGAGAGAAATTATCCATATTATTAGATCTTTCTGGAAAGGGAAAGAGATTGTCCACTATCACATTACTCCAATAGGGAGAGATTATATCCTTAGGGAGAGAAATTGTATGGAAAGATTATACAAAGGGAGAGTTGCTAACAAGAGAAAAAGACATCAAAAGAGAAGAAAAATCAAGGGAGAGAAATTGACACAAGGAGAGAACACAACACATCAGAAGATAGAGAGCTGCAAGAATAAAATATAAGATAAAATAGAGCTTACCGATGGTTAGACATTTATCGGTTGTCAGAACAAAAGATTGGTAATTTGATTAATCTCAACTATTGTATTTCATATTGTATTAGAAATAGTATAGTGTGATAATATAGTATGTTGCCATCAATGCCAAAGGGAGAGATTGATGACATGTAACTAATTGAATGTTTGACAATGTTAAGTTGAAGATAATGCAAGGCATTAAATCAGTTAATGTATTGTATTATCATTGATGTCAACTTGATATCATCTGTACGATCATGTACATAATGCCAAAGACTTTAGAGAACTAAAAGAACAAAGGTTATGCTTTCAGTAATGCATAAATGTCAAGTATTCACTGAGTGACAAACAACACCGATGGAGTGCACATCGACAGTCAGAGAAAAGAAGACCAGTCACAGTGATACCCAATGATTAGAAGTATAGTGTTGCCCGATGAAGCAAAACCATAGGATGCCTGGTGAGCAAAGTTAGAGGATTGCCCGACGAGCTAAAGACAATATCGCCCGATGAGTAATATTACAATGATGCCCAACAGATGGAGATCACAAAGCTAATTGGAGTCTCACCAAAGGAATTATCAGTTGTCACCAACAACTAACTGTAATGGTGACCGATGGAACAGAAAGTTTAGAAAATGACAAAATATCTAAATGGCAGTGCTAAAAATAGAGTTAATTGTTTGTCTACTTTGTTTTATTCGACCAAAGATAAGTGAGTGATTTAAAGATGATTTGTACAGTTGGAAAGAAGATATCTATGAGACAAATCAAGAGTTATGCTTTAAATCTAATTGGTTGGATTGTTTTTCACGCCAAGAATCAAGAATCAAGAAACAATTAATATCATGTCTATATAAGAGACAAGCTTAATTCATTTATGAATGGGATTAAGGGGAGTGAATAAATAGAGGATGCTAAAGAGAAACTGATGAAGAACAACTTCATGCAGTCCTAATGAAACAAGCTAAAGGAAGAGCTAAGGAATTCTATAGACATCGACAAACAGTGAGCACAACATCACAAAGCAGAAAGTATGGAGCACAAGGATTAATTGATACATTGGTCAGAGAGGTAATGTACTTAAATAGATCTAAAAATCTGCAATTCAAAGTTGAAATATGAACAGGTCATAGTGTTTATAGCTAGATTTCTGGTGTTGATTGTGTGTGTTTTTAAGCATCAACGTTTCGGATCACACTCCGTGATCCATCATCAGGATGAGAGAACAATAAGGAGAAAATAATAAGCAGCAGACTCAGC
>MU226888.1:1116564-1127710 GCA_018584345.1 Thuja plicata | reverse complement strand
GAGTAGATGGCAGGGCGAGCTTCTCCATGGCGACTGTATTGCTCGTGATTACAGGTGAAGATACCAACTCAGAAGTCGACTTAGCTAATGGTGTAGAAGCCGCAACGTGTGAGAGACTCTCTTCATGAGTGTCAAGTTGGAGCGGTTCATTTGGGGAGGTCCGACAGTTAGAGACAGCGGACACCTCATGAGAGATCAGGTTATCCATACCAACCGCGCACAGTGCAACATCTCTACTGCGACAGAAAGACGGGCATGACAGAGCTCTATTGGATCGGACTAGTGCACTGTAGTTAGGACGGAGGAGAACAGAGTTAAGTCGCTGGGTTGAGAATGGTGGTGACTGATCAGCTGAAGTCCGCCAATGTTGAGAAGTCGAGCACCCATAACCCGACGTGGAAGCAAGGTGGTAGGAAGATGGCGCGGGGTGCTGGCTCCTGGTTCTGTATAAAAGTGTACAGAACTTCTTCTTCTGCCTCTTTATGCACTCCTCCTGTCAACCAAGAGCTCTGGCGTAGGATGACGTATCCAAACGAATCCAAAGGTCTGGACGAAGGGAAGAGGCCAGCTCCAAGTGAAGTGGGAGCAGTCTGGTATTAAGATGATTGATCCCCCTTCTCGTAGATTGAATGACAGATCTGAGGAGGGATAGTCCTGCCCGGAAGAAGATATGACTGGTGTGGACACTCCAAAGGTGGTGGCTAACTTTTACAAAGCAGGGGATTAACTGGGAATCTCTGCATCTTTTGAGAAAGGCTAAGTCTGCAACTTTCTTCATAAGCTTGATCCTTAACATCTCTAGCTGCTTAGATTTTAGATAAAGTTCCCTCCCATGAAGGGTATCAATTAAATCGATCAGATTTCCACAATCCATTGAGTTTATAGCTAGATTTCTGGTGTTGATTGTGTGTGTTTTTAAGCATCAACGTTTCGGATCACACTCCGTGATCCATCATCAGGATGAGAGAACAATAAGGAGAAAATAATATAGTGTTTCAGTTTAACCATTGAATCATCAAGTCTCTTAACCGAGAAGGACTTAATAGTCTTCTATATATTAAGGTACAACTCAAGGAGTGCCAAAAAGGTTGATTCATGAAAGTAGCATTGGACTTGCCCGATACCTATTGACAGTCTAAGAAAGAGATTGATTCAAGGATGGTAGCAATAGATGCATGATACTAAGTGACAACCTCTATGTATAAAATACTCTAACAGGGTCACACTTAACAGTGTGTTTGTAACCTTTAACAGGGTTGGCTCCTAACAGGGATCACTTCAAAAGAGTGAAAATTTGGGGTACCGGTCCCAGTGGTTTTTCCCTTAACAGAGTTTCCATGTTAAAAATTCATGTGTTATGTGTGTATGATTCACTTCTTTAATTTTTTGCATCTTACATAGCTAACTCTAGATTGACCGGTATACTCTGCTTATTTACTGAGTTTCGGTAAATAGTTATACTACTTATTGGTAATCAAGAAAGAATAAGTATTGACAAAGCAAACCGAGAGACAATTAATCTTTAGTAGAATTTCATGGCATAAATCTTGTAGGGAAATAATAATCTGAGGTTTATTGATTGGTGGTTAATTTTGAAGGATAAATTTTTGAGGCCACTGATTCAACCCCCCCTCTCAGTTATTACTAACAATAGCAGCAAGACCCCTGACCAAGGAGACAAAGAAAATAGTGACTCAAACTTCAAAGGGAACTATAGGGGGAGAAGGCCCTTAAATAGGGGAAGAAAAAACATAGGAAGAGGAAATGGACCACTAAGATGTTACTACTACAATCAGTTGGGACACCATGTAGGAAGATGCCCTGAGAAGAGGAACAATAACAACCAAGGAGAAAGGAGAACACAACTCATTCAAGAGGATAAGAAAGAAGACAATGCAAATGCAAGAGAATTAGAACCAGAGGAAGGAACATGCATAATGATGAGAAAATTCTTTCTTAAAGTACCACAAAGCCAAGAACCTCCTCAAAGGAAGAATCTTTTCATAACAAAGATCAAGTGCCACGGGAAGGTATGTAATTTGCTTGTAGATTCTAGTTCAACTGAAATTTTAGTATCTTGTGAATTGTTTTAGAAGCTAAATCTTCCTAAGAAGCCACATCCTTTTCCCTATCATGTCTCTTGGTTAACAAAAGGCCAACAAACCTTAGTAACTGAACAAGCTTGGATAGAGTTGTCTATAGCAGACTTTAAGGACAAAGTACTTTGTGATGTTTTTTAAATGGATGCCTCCCACATCCATCTAGGAAGACCTTGGAAATATGATATAGATGCCACACACAATTGTAGGAAGAACACCTACTCTATCACCAAAGATGAAAAAAAATTTCACCATGAAGCCCCTACCAGATGCCAAAATAGAGAAAGAACCCACTGTTATCAATTTGGGAGAAAAAGAAATGTTAAAAGTATTGAGGGAGACTGAAACTGAAGCCTTTGTCCTAATCTCCAAGCCCAAGGATAGAATAAGGTCATATTCTATACTAGATGAAGTTCAAAGATTACTCACAAAATATAGTGATGTCATTGCTAGTGACCTGCCCACAAGCCTCACTCCCTTAAGAGAAATCAGTGACCAAATAGACTTGATACCTGGTTCCTCCTTACTTAACAAGGCCCCATACAAAATGACACTATTTCAGCATGTAGAGATTACAAGGCAAGTCAGTGAGTCATTGGAGAAGGGACTAATTCACAAAAGTATCAGTCTATATGATGTCCCATCAGTTTTAGCCCCTAAAAAGGATGACAAGTGGAGGTTATGTATTGATAGTAGGGCCTTAAACAAAATCACAATAAGATTCAAGTTCCCTATTCCAAGAATGGAAGATTTACTTGACCAATTCGGCACTCCTTATTACTTTACAAAGATTGATTTAAAATTAGGCTATCACCAAATTAGGATAAAGCTAGGTGATGAATGGAAGACAACGTTTAAAACAACTGAAGGTTTGTTCGAGTGGCTTGTTATGCCATTTCGCTTGAGTAATGCTCCTAGTACATTCATGAGACTCATGAATGAGGTCTTCATTGATTTTATTGGCAAGTTTGTGGTCATATATTTGGATGACATTCTAATTTACAGTCATATAAAAGAGGAACATCTTGATCATGTTGAGCAAGTTTTAAAGAGACTCCATCAGCACGAGTTAGTGATTAACTTGGAAAAGTGTATGTTCATGAAGAAGGAACTTTTTTTCCTAGGTTTTTTCATCTCCCAAGGCACCATAAAAATGGATCCAGAGAAGGTTGAATCAATTGTCAACTGGCCTCTACCAAAGAACCAAGGTGATGTTAGAAGCTTTCATGATTTACCAAATTTTTATAGAAATTTTATTAAGAACTTTATCCATATGTGTTCCCCTATGTTAGACACTATAAAAGGTGGAAAGAAGACTAGATTTGAATGGACTAAAGAAGCTACAGATGCATTCCAATATCTCAAGAATAGAGTGTCCCAATACCCAATCCTAGTGCTCTCTGACTTCAACAAGGTATTCACTGTTGAAACAAATGCAAGAAACTTGGCTATAGGTGCAGTCTTGAGCCAAGAAGGTAAGGCTATAGCATTTTTCTTAGAAAAATTGAATGATGCAAAGAGAGGTATTCTACTTATGATTTAGAACTTTATGCAATGGTGCAAGCCCTGAAAAAGTGGAGACACTACTTTCTCCCTAAAGAATTCATTGTTTATACTTATAACCATGCACTAAGTTTTCTAAACTGTCAGGAGAAGCTTGGAGTAAAACACATCAAATGGATGGAGCAGTTGTGGGCCTATACCTTCAATGTAAAGCACAAAAAAGGAGTGGAAAACAAAGTGGCTGATGCCCTAATTAAAAGGGTTGGATTGGTTGAAGAATTACAACTTCAGAGTGTAGGGATTGAATCCCTAAAACACCTATATACTAATGACCCAGAATTTGGAGAAATTGTTGAGGTATGCACTAAAATGGTAGGCAAATACCATACTGATTTTTCTAATTTCCTGATTCAGAATGGAATCTTGTTTAAAGGAGCCCAATTGTGCATTCCTAAATGTTCCATGAGATCAAATATTATTAAGGAGAAACACTGTGGTAGCTTAGGAGGACATTTTGGGATAAATAAAACCATAGATTTAGTGAAGAGAAGTTATTTTTGGCCAAAGATGGGGAATGAAGTCAAGAAGTTTGTAGATTCTTGTATTATTTTCCAACAAGCAAAGGGTGTATCCACTAACCAAGGACTATACCAACCCCTACCAATTTCCTCTAGGCCATGGGAATCAATTTCAATGGACTTTGTAATGGGATTACCAAGAACAAAATAGGGTTATGATAGTGTTTTTGTCATTGTGGACAGATTTAGTAAAATGGTGTATTTTTTTCCTTGTAAGAGCACCAATGATGCTTCCCATATAGCACACCTATTATTTAAGGAAGTAGTTAGAATCCATGGTCTTCCACAAACAATAGTCTCTGACAAAGATGTGAAGTTTCAAGGTCACTTTTGGAGGACACTCTTCAATAAATTGGGCACTAATCTCACTTATAGATCAGCATACCACCCACAAACAGATGGAAAAAAGGAGGTGGTAAATAGATCTCTTGGAAATCTCTTGAGATGCCTTACAAAATAGTGCACCCAAAGTTGGGACATGATCCTACCACAGGCAGAGTTTACATTTAATGATTCCATGAATAGATCCATTAGAAAGAAACCATTCCAAATAGTGTATGGACTTCATCCAAAAGGTCTATTAGACCTGGTGGAGTTACCCTCTAATTTTAGAGTTAGTGAACAAGGAGAGTAATTAGCTAGACTAATCTCTAAAGTGCAGACAGAAGTGAAAGAGTCACTACAATAGTCCACCATGAAATATAAAGCACAAGAAGACAAGAGAAGGAGAGAGATTCATTTCAAGGTTGGAGATAAGGTATGGGAATACCTAAGGAAGGAGAGACACCCTAAAGGAAGATACTCAAAGTTACACATGAAAAAAGTTGGACCATGCACCATCGTCAACACAATGGGTGAAAATGCATGTGAAATTTATTTGCCTGCCACCTTATTGATTTCCCCTATTTTCAATATTGCAAACCTCACCCCTTACAAGTGTGTTGCAGATATTATTAATGTGTAGGGTTCACATGATGAGGATGATGGAGACTATGTGAAAAATCTCCCACAAAGAAAACCAATGGAGCTAGACACAATTTTGGAATCCAAAGTGTTAAATAAAACAAGGAAGAATAAGTACATGTAGTACTTATTGAAGTGGAAATGAATCCCCCTAATAGATGCTACCTAGATGATAGAGAAACAGATCCAACAACATGGAACCATTGTTGACCAGTTAACCTCAAGTGGGAACTTGAGTTCAAATCACATGGGGAGTATGGTGCAGGAGAACCTTCAATGAACCAAGTGTCCCTATGGAACTTAGGGTTTACATTAAGGTCCTAAGAGGCCTCTAGTTATGTTAGAACAATGGGTTAATCATTGGACTATTTTGTAAGACCATAGTTCAAAGATTGGCATCCTATGAGCCCTTGGTCAACTATTGGTAAATGATGGTCCAAAACCCTAGGAATAGGTTTTTTTTATTTTTTTCATGTTTGGATCCATTAGGGATCAAAAAAATAAGGTTGTGACCAATTTTGGTCATCAAACTTGCAAAATTGCAAAATATGCAAAAGTTGCTCAAAAGTTGTCAAGCAACTTTTGAGCAAACTTGACAACTTTTGTCAAAAGCTTGTAACACAACTCCCAAATGGATAATTAGTTCAAATATGTTATGTAACCATTGGGAGCTCCTAAAAAATACATTTTAGGTGGGTGGTAGGCTAATGTTGTAATTTTTGCATTTAGAATCAATAAAATATAACCATTTCTCTGCAAATACCGAGGACAGTCAATCAGTACAGACTGGTACGGCTTGAAGGACATGAAACTATGACACCAAATTTTTTTCTTGTGAACCTTCTTTCATTTACATTTGGTTTCATGTGTTTATCAATCATACTTTGAAATTTATTGAATTTGCAATTCCACTGCCCTGGATTTTAGGCCCTAAATCAGGGTTTCATAAGAATTGAGTGTATTTCTCTTTTCCACCATGGGAATTCAATGACCCTTGGTGAAAAGCATGCTTTTATGATTTTATTTAATAATTTTCAGGATAGGTTCACAAAAATTGATGCAGAGGGCATCAATGGTAATTTGATAATCTGCATATCATTCTTCAAATCTGAATGTTATAACTTTCATTCTCCATGGGCATCGGTTAGAAACTTGAAAATCTTCCATTATTTCAATGACAATAATCTCATTTCAACATAAAAATACCAACTATATATTAGACTCCATAATCCTTTGATATCCCAAAGCCAACAGTACCCACCATAATATAATAATATCAACTTTATCTTAAGTTCCATACTAATTCAATGTTTCATACCATATGGGTCACCCATGGCTGTATATGTAATACATCACCAAGTGGTTGGTCGTTGTATGGAACTACATGTAGACATGGGCTTGCCACCTTTCCTTTCACCTAGCAACAAGCTCACCATATAATGAGCTTCGCCCAATACTTTAAGAGCACCTTCCACTATCCTCGACTTCTTCAAGTCCAAATGAACCTTTGCAAGATACATCTCTCTCGGCCTCTTCTTCCCATAATTACTATTGAACATACACTCTCAGCTACCACATGGCTGCACCAACTCCACCAACTTTCTTTTGCAATGGTGTGACCCAAAACCATCATGAGAAGGTGTAACAACTTTCAAAATCCATTATGGAATTTGAACCGATGGACTATCACCTAGAACCATTTCTTGACATCCCAAATCAGGACAATTGTAAACTGAAATGCATAAAAAACATATATTCTCTATTAGAATATAGGAACCAAATACATATCGCAGCTGGATCTTTTCATTAAAACTGAAATCAAGAACATACACCAATTCATATTTGCATAAACTCTTCTGAAAACCAAAGTTGACATAGACCAATATGAACCGATAGTACTGGCATACACAAACATCAATATACATTGACATGGGATAACTTTAACATTTAAAATATTTATCAGACCACACCTAATATATAAACATAACAGAGCTATTGAAATATCATCTGTCAGATACTATGAAACCTGATTCATTAAAACTATCACATTCTTCAACAAAGAAACCGAAAACATAATACCCAAAGACCAATCCAAAAGAAATCTATGGAATAGATCTGCAGAACACATTGACATTAAAATGACTCCATGGGATTTGCAGGTATGGTTTATCGAATCCATCCTCATTCATTTAAATCAAATTCCCATTACATATAATACTTAAATGTGTAGATACAAATTAATACATAATATAACTAACTAAATGGTAAGAACTGCTCTCTGGTTGGAAGCCAAACAACCTATTCTCTTTTACAACTTCACTCTCTATTAACCTCTATCAACTATCTATCTATTCTATGTCTATTCTATATATCCCTTGATTACATTCTGGCCCATTTATATTCTCTTGGGCAGTTACACTTTAAGTCTAAATAAAGAGATTCTTTGAATGGTTACAACCATTCATCTACCCATGCCCCTTGGTATTCCTTTTGGAATCTTGATTACAAGTGTCATATAATGTCTTATTACAATGCAGATTAACAAATCTACGATCCATGAAGTTTTAAATTTAATTAAGACATAATCCATTTCTTAACATGATTTAAATGATATGGAATTCGGAAGTGGAGGTGGTGCCCCTGCACCAAAAATGCAGGGAGATGGGCTTGCCATGATGCCCTAGGTGTATATTGTTATGTATGAACCATTCACAAAATAGTACAGTCAGCATAACTCTCAATTGGGGATTCATTAGAGGCTCTAAATCGGTGTAGGTTATCCTTATACATGCCCTCACATGTTCCCATTATTATTTTGGTCATTGGATGCAAGGAAGGAGTACTTGTAGTGTAAGTGTTGTCCAAATTAAGGCTAATTGTAATAGCCTTTTTGTGTATATTATTTCTTTTCCTTCACCTTCATGTTTTGGTGCTTAAGTCTAAGATCTTAGGCCATAAAGGGTGTCTAAATCCCAAATCCATTCTAGGGGTTATGTGAAAGAATCTCATTTAAGATCAAATATCCTTCAAGAAAAGGCTACAAGCCTAGAATTGAGTTTGTGAACCAACTATGTCTTGTGGGTTAAAAAGAATGGAAAGAATCATTGGAAATATTTTTTAGGGACCTAAATAGACCACACCTATGATTATAGGTCACCTTTGGTCCTATAATTCACTTTTGGGGTATTGTTGTTAATTTGGATCAAGTGCTTGAGAAGCCAATCTTGGTAGTTTGTGTTTTAGGATTGGTGAGACCTAGTAATTAGGTTACCCTTAGGGTATTGGGTTGTGATAACCTTAACCAAGTCTTTTCCCACACTTTTGATAAGTGTGAAGCACTTTGGCCTTAAGATTTGGGTGTTTAGGGGTGTATTTCCCTATTTGAGTCCTTTGGAGGCTTCCTACTGCCCACTCAGCACCGAAAGTATAGTCATTTGAGAGGGTGTTACATCCTCCTCCCCCTAAGATTAGGCTTACTCCTAGAAGCCTACAAATAGATAAGGATAAGAAGCTCTAAGTCTATCAACATCCTCCCATGTCACTGAGACCTCATCACTTGGGTCCCATTTGACCCTTGCCTGATCTATGGTGTGCTCCCTGAGGGTCAATGTCTATTTCTATAGAATACATATGGGCTCCAAATACTATCACCCATCTACCACCTATAAATCATTCTAGTCCAACACATGAATCAAATCAGGAATATATCTTCTAAGAATTGAAACATGAAATGCATCATGAATACGAGTGAGGATGGGCGGAAAGGAAAGTCTATAAGAAATGCATTCTATCCTCTCTAGGACCTCAAAAGGAACAACACACTGGGGTGCTAGCTTGGAGCCTTTTCCATAATGGATTGGACTCTTTGTAGGCGCACCCTCAAGAAAACTCTATCCCCAATATAGAACTATACATCAATCCTATGGGCATTTCCATACTTCTTTTGCATGTCCTGAGCTGCCACAAGATGCTCTCCAATGTGCTCAACCTACTACTCCATGTCCTACAATATCTCTAGACCAAGAAGCACTATGTCCTCTAACTGGTCCCAACTCAAAGGTGTGTGGCACAGTTAGCCATACAAAGCTTGGAATGGAGACATGCCAATAGAGCTATGATATCTGTTATTATAAGAAAAGTCTACCAAATATAGGTAATCCTCCCAATGGGTCTGCCTATCCATAACATACATTCTAAGGATATCCTCAAGTACCTAATTAATCCACTCAGTCTGTCCATCAGTTTCTGGATGATAAGTCAAACTAAATTTCAGCTAAGTCCCTAAGGCCTATTGTAGGGAAGTCCAAAGTGAAGATATGAATATTAGATCTCAATCAGAAATAATCCTCCTAGGAATCCTATGAAGTCTCACAACATCCTTCAAAAATACTCTGGCCACTGATGCCACTGTAAAGGAGGATTGCATAGGATAAAAATGAGCTACCTTGGTCAGTCTGTCAACTGTAACCATGATGGAATCATATCTCTATGGAGTAATAGGAAGTCCCATAATAAAATCCATGGAGATAATGTCTCATTTCCGTTATGGAGCAAGATGAGGCTGAAGGATACTTGTTGGTTGTTGACGCTCAGCCTTCACCCATCAACACTCTACGCACCTTGACCAATAGTCTGTTTGTTGTCTGACTTTTAGTCACCCCTTTTTACAATATTGGAGTCATATGGTCATGTATATTCAGTCTAGTCAGTCTGAGTCTATGTCTAAGTCTTTCTTAGGTAGGCTATCTTTGTCGAGTTTCCCTGTCATTGCCTTTCCTTCTCTTAACCGGGCGGGTGGTTCTGAGATCTTTTCATATTGGGTAGGTTGTAGATCCCAACCTGGAAAAGATTTGTGCTCTAATCAATGTGTTTTTCTCAGGTAGAGATCAAAGAAAGGTATGGATCGATTCTACAGGCCTCAATGATCCTAATGCAACAAACGGCGAGCAATTTGTTTAAGAGATGAGCGAAAATGAGCTCGGCGGGATTTCAGAAATCACCTTCTCTACGGCGGAATTCTACCTTGGTTGGTAATTCTCCGCAAAGAAAAACTTTGCCTTGTGCAGGTTTCGCACTCAGTTGGTAATTTTCTGCAAAAGGTAGGAGAGAAGAAAGGGCACTATGGTGGACCCCACAACTGGCTTTCGAAGCACTTTTTCTATTTTCTGCAAAGGGCAAAACTTTACCTTGTGCGGAATTCTACCTCAGTTAGTGATTTTCCGCAAAGGGCAGAACTTTACCTTGCACAGAATTCTACCTTAGCTAGTGGTTTTCTGCAAACTTAAGTATTATATGGTGGACCCCACAATCAGCTTTTGAAGCACTTTTTCTATTTTTCACAAAGGGAAAAACTTTACCTTGTGCGGAATTCTACCTCAGTTAGTGATTTTCCGCAAAGGGCAGAACTTTACCTTGCACAGAATTCTACCTTAGCTAGTGATTTTCCGCAAGCTTAAATATTATAAGGTGGGCCCAATTTATTAAAAAGGAGAAGCTCTTTTTCAATTCTCCGAAAAGGAGAAGCTCTTTTTCAATTCTCTGAAAAGGAGAAGCTCTTTTGGTATTTTCCGCCGAAAGCATCCAGTTTGGGAATTTCCGCCAATTGCATTATGGAAATTGATTTCTTATGAAATAATGATAGAAACTAGGTTGCATTTGTGACTCCATGGCCCAATGGATTCAGTTCGATAATACTAATTGGAAATGAAGAGTTCCAGATTCTATAAGTGACTGTTCAAGTTCTCAGATGCGAAAAGTTTTTCCCTTCATATTCTGTCTTTTTGTATTCGAAGAAGAGGGAAGGTCAAGGGCTCCTAGAAGCCTAATGTATTGTAAAAGCTATAAATTCTGAAGAGAAATCAATATACAGGGTCAGAAAACTTGTTAATGAAGCAGAAGTGATTCTATTTACAGAGGCTTTGTCTCATGTTTGTTGCGCCGTTGTAATTGTTCATTTGCATTTGAATAGATAGAACAATTGTATGTGAAGCTGCAGTTTTCTAC
>MU226888.1:1071745-1107801 GCA_018584345.1 Thuja plicata | reverse complement strand
AGTGGAAAGAAGACAAAGAAGTATATTAGGATACCTTGGCTTATATCCTAATATATTACAACAAAGATTAATAGTCTAACCTTGGTTTATAAATACACCAAGGAAAGATTACAAATTCTAACAGGCAAGAAGTGAGCAATTGTGGACATTAGAGTTTGACAGAAGTTGCGCCAAGGCTGGATCAGGAGCTGGAATAGTTTTAATAGCACCTGATGGAGAAATTACTCATTTGGCCTATAAAATAAATTTTCAAAATACTAACAATACTACAGAGTACGAGGCACTTCTTCTTGGTATAGAGGCAGCTAAGCGGAAAGGAGTTAAATTGCTTAAGTTTCGAGGAGATGCAGAATTGGTCGTGAGGCAGGTAAGAAATCAATATTCTATGAAAAACAACAGGTTGAGGAATTACAGAAATAAGGTATGGGAAAAAATAGAAAATTTTGATGCCTTTTCAATAGTTTCAGTGCCCAGAGACCAGAATTCCAAAGCTTATTCCTTAGCAGTCTTTGCATCACTACTTTTGCCTCATCCCGATTTTAAAGATCAAGTATATAGAACGGAAGTCCTCTTCAAACCAAAGGTGCCGGATAATGAAGAATCCTGGCAAGTATTTGAAGATGACAAGCATATCCAACAGTTTCTAGAAGGATCAGTCTCCTGTGCCCACACGTGCTTTGAAAGTAACAAAGAAGAACATCCATCAAATGATGAAGAAGAATCTAAATCAGGTATCATTCAATCGAAGGAAAATAGGATTCCTCCTCATGTTGTTTCTTTAGAAAAACTTTTTGATAGACATGATGGTTATATTAAAAAGGAGAGAGATAAAAAGGGAAAAACAAGTGGAGAATTTGATAGAATTAACATAGGAACTGAGGACAGTCCTAAGATGATCAATGTTGGAAAATGCTGCACTCCTGAGGAAAGAATAAAACTTAGAGAGTTATTGATTGACTTCCAAGATGTTTTCTCTTGGGGCTATGAGGACTTGAAGAATTTTATGAAGGGGAAATTCAGGCATACCATTCCTCTCAAACCTGGAGCAGCACTTGTCAGACAAAAATAGATGAATTACAATCCTTTGGTTGAAGGGGAAATTTTCAAAGAAATAGATAAAATGCTGAAATCTAAGATCATCTATCCTATCCATCATTCCACTTGGGTAGCAAACATTGTTCCTGTGAGGAAAAAGAGTGGAGAAATAAGGATTTGTGTCGATTTCAGAAATCTGAATCAAGCTTCCCTCAAGGATAACTATGCTCTACCAAACATGGATCATTTGTTGCAAATTGTTGCAGGATCAGAGATGATGTCCATGTTAGATGGATTTTCAGGTTATAACCAGATACAAGTAGATGAAGCAGAAAAGTATAAAATAGCTTTCACAACACCGTGGGGCACATTTTCTTATAATAGAATGTCATTTGGGTTAATTAACGTAGGTGCAACCTTTTAGAGAGCTATGGACCTATCTTTCGGTGATCTCAAAAATAAAATTATAGCGATGTATCTTGATGACTTGACTGCTTTCTCTAAGAAGAGGAAAGATCACCTAGGAGATCTAACCAAGGTTCTACAAAGATGTAGAGATCGAGGCATATCCTTGAACCCGAAGAAATCAGTGTTTTGCGTCACCGAAGGTAAGCTTCTTGGGCATATTGTTTCTCAAGAGGGAGTCAAAATTGATCCTGACAGAGTTGAAGCTATTCAACGATTAAGTTTACCTTTGAGTAAGATTGGTGTTAAATCGTTCTTTGGTTAAGTGAATTTTCTGAGAAGATTTGTACCTGATTTTTCTGAGATTGTACAAAGCATAGTTGACATGATGAAAGGAAATCAAACATTTAAGTGGACTGATGATGGTAAAACAACTTTCAAGGATGTAAAGAATGCTATTGCAAATGCTCCTGTCTTGGTTCATCCTGATTATACTAAAGAGTTCATTATATACTGCTATGCATCCGAACACACCGTGTCAGCAATATTGATGCAAGAAAATGAAGAAGGAATACAAGCTCCCATTGCTTTCATGAGTATGCCCCTGAAAAATCATGAGCTGAAGTATTCTCAAGTTGAAAAACATGCTTATGTAGTGGTGAGAGCATTGAAGAATTTTAGATTTTATATCTTACATTCACATTCAGTCATCTATGTGCCTGATGCCACCGTGAAGAGAGTATTAACACAGCAAGATGTTGGTTGTAACCATAGAGGAGCTTGGATTGCAAAGGTCTAGGAGTATGACATAGATGTCAGGCCAACAAAACTCATAAGAGGGAATGCTCTTTGTAGGGCCATAGCAGAGAATCAGCAAGTTGAAGGAGATGATCACAAAGTACTGATGGTAAGTCTACAAGATCCCTGGTTTTTAAATATTGCATATTTCCTAACTTATGGTGAATGCCCGAATGGATTAACTGCTAAACAAAGGAGGAATTTAAGGAACAAAGCTTTGAAGTATGTCATCCATGATGATGTTCTTTATAAGAAAGCAATTGATGGCACTTTTCTGAGATGTGTTGATAAGGAACAGCAGGAAAAGTTGTTGAAATCTTTCCATGATGAAGCATGTGGAGGTCACTTCTCATCTACCATGACAACTTTCAAGATTCTAAGGCAGTGCTATTATTGGCCTGGAATGTTTAAAGATGCGTACAAGTGGGTGGCTAATTGTGAAAAGTGTAAGTTGTTCACAGGAAATCCTCAGTTGGCTGCATTACCTTTAAAACCGGTGGTGATAGATGCTCCTTTCCAACAGTGGGGCTTGGACTTTTTAGGACCAATTAATCCTTCTTCAAGTCAAGGGCATTCATACATCTTGACTGCCACTGATTACTTCAGCAAATGGGTTGAAGCTAAACCTATGAAAAGGAATACGTCTGAAGCAGTTTGTGAATTCATCAAAGAACAAATTTTGGTCAGATTCGGGGTTCCAAATAAATTGATCATGGATAATGCCTCATATTTCTCATCCTCAGAAATTGTTTCCTTTTTCTATGATTATGGAATTCAAATAGGGCACTCTTCAGATTATTTTCCTCAAGGTAACAGACAGGCTGAGTCAAGCAATAAAAATCTGATTAATATTTTGAAGAAATTGGTGGCTGACAATCAGAAGAACTGGCATAAGAAAATACAGGATGTTCTATGGGAAGATAGAACTACTCCAAAGAGGGCTATAGGCATTTCACCTTTTGAGTTGGTATATGGAGTTGAAGCCAACTTTCCATTACCTTTAGAACTTGCTACATGTAAGTTGAAAATTGCCATTGAGGATGATGTTTTTAAGGATGGTTTAGAGAAAATAATTTTGTATTTGACCAAGTTGCAAGAAGAAAGGGAAGACATGGTTTACAGGATAACTAAACATCAGAACAGAGTGAAGAAGCTGTTCGATAAGAAAGCAAGGCCAAGAAAATTCATGGAAGGTGATATGGTGCTACTGTGGGATAAGAGGCGTGAACCCAAAGGAATGCATTCTAAGTTCCAATCTTTGTGGAAAGGTCCATTCCAGATTGTACAGGTGAATCAGAATAATTCTTTTAGACTGACATATCCTTCCGGAGAGTCCCTACCATATTCCTATAATGGGCAAGATTTGAAGCTATACCAGATGCATAATTGAAGAGTAGGTAACCCTTGCATAGTAGTTAGTTAGGTAGGTGTTCTTTTTGTGTCATAGTTTTAGCGGTTGCCTTTCATTTTGCTGTTGTTTTCCTTGTGTTTAGTTTTTCTTTGTTTCAAGTTGCCCTGCACTCCTCCGCTTTCCTTGTATGCATTTTCTTGTTGTTCTCTTTGGTCTAGACTCCGCAACCCAATGGATTAGGCACTTGTGAAACCAGAGTAGCTGAATTCTTCATGCACTTTACAGTACATGATCCCATAGTCGGAGCCAGCTGTTGTCTGACTTTCAGTCACCCCTTTTTGCAATATTGGAGTTGTATGGTCATGTATAGTCAGTCTAGTCATTCTGAGTCTATGTCTAAGTCTTTCTTAGGTAGGCTATCTTTGTTGGGTTTCCAGGTCATTTCCTTTCCTTCTCTTAACCGGGCGGGTGGTTCTGAGATCTTTTCATATTGGGTAGGTTGTAGATCCCAACCCGGCAAAGATTTGTTCTCTAATCGATGTGTTTTTCTCAGGCAGAGATCAAAGAAAGGTATGGATTGATTCTACAGGCCTCAACAATCCTAATACAACAAATGGCAAGCAATTTGGTTAAGAGATGAGCGAAAACGAGCTCGGCGGGATTTCAGAAATCACCTTCTCCGCGACGGAATTCTACCTTGGTTGGTAATTCTCCGCAAAGCAAAACTTTGCCTTGTGCGGGTTTGGCACTCAGTTGGTAATTTTCAGCAAAAGGTAGGAGAGAAGAAAGGGCACTATGGTGGACCCCACAACCGGCTTTCAAAGCACTTTTTCTATTTTCCGCAAAGGGAAAAACTTTACCTTGTGTGAAATTCTACCTCAATTAGTGATTTTCTGCAAAGGGCAGAACTTTACCTTGCGCGGAATTCTACCTTAGCTAGTGATTTTCTGCAAACTTAAGTATTATATGGTGGACCCCACAATCGGCTTTTGAAGAACTTTTTCTATTTTCTGCAAAGGGAAAAACTTTACCTTGTGCGGAATTCTACCTCAGTTAGTGATTTTCCGCAAAGGGCAGAACTTTACCTTGCGCAGAATTCTACCTTAGCTAGTGATTTTCCGCAAGCTTAAATATTATAAGGTGGGCCCAATTTATTAAAAAGGAGAAGCTCTTTTTCAATTCTCCGAAAAGGAGAAGCTCTTTTTCAATTCTCCGAAAAGGAGAAGCTCTTTTGGTATTTTCCGCCGAAAGCATCCAGTTTGGGAATTTTCGCCAATTGCATTATGGAAATTGATTTCTTATGAAATAATGACAGAAACTAGGTTGCATTTGTGACTCCGTGACCCAATGTATTTAGTTCGATAATACCAGTTGGAAATGAAGAGTTCTAGATTCTATAAGTGACTGTTCGAGTTCTCAGATGCAAAAAAAATTTCCCTTCATATTCTGTCTTTTTGTATTCGAAGAAGAGGGAAGGTCAAGGGCTCCTAGAAGCCTAATGTATTGTAAAAGCTATAAATTTTGAAGAGAAATCAATATACAGGGTTGGAAAACTTGTTAATGAAGTAGAAGTGATTCTATTTATAGAGGCTTTGTCTCATGTTTGTTGCGCCGTTGTAATTGTTCATTTGCATTTGAATAGATAGAACAATTGTATGTGAAGATGCAGTTTTCTACTGGATTCTATTTCATGTTAGTGGTTGCAGTGAGGGTGATTCTATTTACTTTTCATGTATAATCCTTCTACTATTCATTCAGTAGTTTAGATGCATTGGAATAGAAAGTACAGTTGTATATGGAACTATAATTCCTCCTTGAATTCCATTTCATGTTAGTAGTTGCAGCATAAGCAATTCTATTTTCTATCTATGTATGATTCTGCTTCTGTTCCCCTCAGTAGACTATGCATTTTAGAATAGGTAGATTAGATTCGAATATAGATTAAACCTTATCTTTGCTTGAATTGTTTGTGCCTACAAGCAATTTGGTTAAAACTCATAAGAATATAATCTGATGATCAAAAGAAACAAATTCATTGAAGATTAAACACAATCAAGGAGCTGTACCTGTCAATTCAGAGGGCAGTGATAGGAGACTTACACTGACCCA
The DNA here is from genome assembly GCA_018584345.1 of Thuja plicata. Lineage (NCBI taxonomy): Eukaryota > Viridiplantae > Streptophyta > Pinopsida > Cupressales > Cupressaceae > Thuja > Thuja plicata. The sequence continues at coordinate 1,102,103 of MU226888.1, read as the reverse complement.
TTTGTTGGTAAACATCCTTTTGTTCTTTCACCTTGGGTGTATTGAAGAGTCAAAGATTATAAATCTTAAGGAAGGACAAACTGTTAACCAACACTGTTATATCCCTCTTCATTCATGACCAATAATATAACTGACATAGATGGGAAAACATTTTCTTCACTCCATGATGTGTTGAATAGGGTGCCCAATTGGCCTCTTCTAAGCTAACTATACAAAGATCTCTAGATAAAGAAACATTTATTTGATCTTGATGACATAGAAACCCATTAGAATCCAAAGAATATCCTGAGAAACATCCCTCTAAGGGCTGCCCCAACTCCAAATCTGCATCTACCTCCTAATACCATGAATCTGAAGTGATAGCCTAAATAATTCAGCTCCTCAAATATGTGCTAAGAGATAGAGCTGACAACTCATGCCTACACCTACTCAGGGCATCGACCACAACATTTATTTTTCCTTGGATATACTTAATCTTATGTGTGTATTTTTTGGATCTTCTAGCTATTACACAACACTTCAATATGTCATTGTATTAGTGAGATAAACATGAAATATCAAAGGAAAATTACATATACATCACTAAAATTGACATATTGCTCCCTATATAAGAAGAGTATGAAATATGCTATAATTTCCCTTATATTGTGCATAAAATAGCGACAACATCATGCTTAGAATGGAAAATTTAACTAAAATGCAAGCTAAGTTCTCAATCAAAGTTCATTTTATAGCTCCAATTGAAAGATTATGAAATTATAAGAGTATTGAGATAAAATGCATTTAAATCCTTTAAGAATATGAGCAACATAAGATTGCTTTCAAATTGTGAAGATTAAAGGCCCATTGAGCTCAAAATTCATTCCTTTTATAGAATAATTTTAGGAATGAGAGGTTAGGATTGAATTGTGAAGAGAGGTGGAGATTGAATCTTTGGTGATCCATGTGAGGTGATCCAAGTGATTGAACTCTCATTGGCTAATGGATTGACTTTCCATTTTGCAAGTGAGGAGTTGTAATTATGATTTTATTTAATTCCTTTTAATTAATTACCTTAGCCATGTATTTGTTTCTTTTGATTTAATTGATTTGATTTGATTTAATTGGCTAAAGTAATTAATTTATATTAGTGATTAGATCACTTAGGAGATTAAATTTGAATTAGATAAATTATGGTAATTAATTGAAGAATTGTCTTGACATAATTAGGGTTATGATCAAACTTAGGGAAAATAGGGTCTATGATTAGAGAAGACCAAATTAGGGTGGTTACATTTTCCCCTCTTTGAATTGATGTGCGAGTAGCGCATTCATTCAAAGAATGATTAATGTTGACTTCATAAAGTCTGAGAATTCTGCACTTGATTGAACAAAATGTCTGATGAGATCAGTCTCACACTTGATTGAACTAAGACTAATTGTATTGAATTTGAAATTGATCAAACAAAGGTCAAAAAAGATCTTGAAGATACCAATTCTAAACTTGATTGAATGAGAATCGATAATACTGACACTGAACTTGATTGAACCAAGGTTAGTACGAAGCTTCTAGGAGCTCTGAGGTATCAATTCTGAACTTGATCAAATGAGAATTGATACTACTGACTCCAAACTTGATCAAACAAAAATTAGTACGAAGCTGCCAGGAGATTAATAAAGATCTAAGAATATGTAGACATAGATATCCAACTTATGAGAATTGAAGCCTTCTATCCAACAGTCCCGACTTGATCGAGGGAAACTGCCATGCCCCTAGTCTTTTGATGATGAAGTCATTTTAATACTTTTAAGAAATAATTTGAATGACTTTAAGTGTGATCATGCCCCCTTAGGAAAAAAATTTGAAGGAAAAATAATAAAATCCCTCTATAGAATAATATATCACTTGAACTGATTGATTGAATCGAGAAAGAATCAATTAGAAGAAATGAAGAAGCAAAGGTGTGTTAAGAGAAAACACAATTTTACCAAGTTAACTACATTAAAATGTGAGTTTTGAGTCTGTTAAAATTATGTAGGACCAATATTGTGATGAATAATGTGCAATTTGAATGGTAGATAACCTAAAAAAATGATTGTGTAAAGCCTGCAAATCATTTTCGGAACATGTACAGCAATTTTGCATTTTTGTGAAGCTGTCGTAAAATTCATAGCATGTAGTTGAAAACCTCATCTGCACATTCAATTTCATTCCTGATTGATCAAAGAAGAACAAAATTGAATTTTGATAGTCCGAGAGGAGCTCTTGAGCTCTTAAATAGCTCAAAAAGGTCAATATATATCCAAAAAATCACTTTTTACCCATTCATTTTCACTTTTATCCTCAGTAAATTCAGAGCTCTGTGAAGAAAATGGTGATCCCCATGGAGAAGCATTGATTTGAGCTCTCCTATCAATGTCAGTGCCTAGCTAATTATGCATCATCGGTGAGTACCTCAAAACCTACCTTTCCATGTTTTCAGTTTCCATTTTTGTCCCTTTTTGCAAAAGTTATGTAGCTTTCAATTCTGCATCGCACCCTGTATACAGGATCATGTCTGGTAAATCTTGTGTCGCATCCTATTTTTACCCCAAATCCTATGTCACATCCCTTTTTTATCCCAAATCCTACGTCCCATCCCATAAATTTTGGATCGCACCCTGTTAGGAAGTCCTTTGTCGCTTAGTGTAAATCTTGTCAAGTTTTGAATTTGCTCACATCCTGTGCAAATAGGATCGCAACCCGCATCCCGCGTCACATCCTATCAAAATAGGATCGCTTCTTTGATGCCCCATCACATTCGGGAAATCATGAACCGTGTCTGGTATAAAGGATCACATGTTGTTAAAACATATTCATTTATGGTTTAAGAGTTAGTTTTCTTCCAACTTTGACTATTTTGCACTGTCCAAAGACCAAAAAGACTTATCTGATATCTTTTCTATGTAGTTTCCTTAGATAGAATACTGATTTGAACTTGTATTTGTGTTATGTGGATAGATTTATTTTTAGGTAGTGTGCTTTTGAGGACCTTATCGAGGATGAGTCCTTTCTTTGTCTCAATATTTGATAGATGCGGAGTTACAGATCGTAGCCCGTGTAGGATTAGCTTCACTTATAGATTTACCTGATATCAAGGTAAATTAGGGGTTGTTGACTGCGCTTGTTGAGAGATGGCATTCAAAGCACAACACCTTTTATCTCCTGACCAGTTATATGACAGTCACACCTAAGGATGTGTGGCACATATTACATATTCTAGTGATGGGTCGGTAGGTAAAGTTTGAGTCTCATTCTATGATAGCCATTGCATCAGCTCAGAGGTACTTTGTGTTAGAGTAGTCAAGTATTGCTAATAATTAAATCAGTTAATTATTAGTTATCTACTCTTAGCTTAAGTTAGACTTAGGCAACTTTCTATTTTCTGAGAGTTTCCTTTTTAGGGCTTCGGTATCCTTTATAAGGAATCACCGCTTAGTTTTCTTTACAGAGTTTTTACATCAGTTTGTAAATCATAGAAACATATTATCAATATATTGTTTTCTTGAGCACACGATGTCTCTAGCTTTTTGGCCTCCATAGATCCTTCTATCTTCTGTCTTTTGCTTATGTTTATGTAATAGCTATGCATGCAGGTGTTCTTGGTAAGATTGTAGTTTAGCAATCCTAACATGGTATCAGAGCTGATCTGCTGTTCACTGTTCATATTTTATTGAAGCACATAAGGTTTCAGAAGCTTTTTCGGCTTCTTTTAGTGGTTCTGGGGGGTCTCTATTTTTGGAGGCGTTTTGGGCCCAAACGGACACTTCCATTGCATCCAGAAGGCCCAAAAACCCCAGAATCCATATAAAGTTTGTCCGATTTAGACACCGGGGCATCTGAAGAATTTTTTTGGCCTCCCGAAGGTCGTACGGGCACGCAAAACGAGGCTAGTTGGAGAAAAAAATTAAAAAAGTTGATTTTTCAGCACGCGTAGTGGTTTTCAATTGGCACCACCGCGTCACTGGCGCTCGGCCCAGCCAGCAGCGCCACCAGCCTTTACACTGCGGCCCAGCCACCGCTGTCAACACCTGGGCGCCCGCCGCTCACTGTGGCACCACCACCGCCGTCTCTACTCGCCCAGCGCCGCTCCAGATAGCCGCCTCCCGGCCCGCCGCCCCGTCGGCCACCCCGCTCCGCCTGCTCCGCTCATCGCTCCGGTGGCGGTGTTTTCTCAGCCCCCGCGGGTGTTTCTTCAAGGCCTGCAGTCACATTGGTGACCGGGGGCTCCGCCCCAGCCCCCTGAGTGCGCATGCGCCCAGGGGTCGGTCCTTTTTTAGCCCCTGGGGCTCTTTTGTAAACCTTTTAGGGAATTTGGGGGTACCTGTCTATTTTCTCTCTACAAAGAGCATACGGGGGTATTTTTCTGACTTCCATATATCGTCGGAAAGCTCTTTCCGAGAAATTTCTGATGGTGGAGGTTAGGGTTTTTGGTTCCACTGTTTCAATAGTGTTTTTTTCTGTTGAAGTCCGATGTCTTTCTTTGCCTTCCGGGAGTCATATTTGGCTCATCCGGACTCCTTTTTTGGCAAACGAGATATCGTTGGAAAGCTGAGTCAGTGTGCTATTCAGTGGCAGAGTTTATTTTTCTAGATTCTACTCTGAGTTTTCACTCCTCTGAGTTTTGCATTTTATGCCCTCTGGTGGAGTGTTTGGTTCTACAGGTCCTGGGATCTCTTCTTCTGAGTTCATAGCTCACTCTTCTTTCTGACTTCTGAGCTTGCATGCTCTCCTATTGCATCATTGTTCTATAAATGCACTAAGATAAAGTGCCTACTTTTTCTTTTTTGGATCTTGTACACCTGGTTTGGTTGATGTACTCGCACTGTGTTATAAAGTGCCATGGGGGGTTATGATGCATTTGCCGCTTTAGGCGCATCCACTTTTGTCAAGTGAGCATACCTTCCACGACATTAGCCCATGTTGCATGTCTGTGACACCACCCTTTATCTTGTGTGTGTGTGTGCTTCTGTTGCACTGTTGGTGTTCCTGGTTCTTCTTCTGCAGCTATTTCTGGTACTGCATTTCAGTGTTCCTGTCACCTCTCCCAGTTCAGCATTATGGGGGGGTTCACCTATTGGTTCTATTACTTCTTGATTTGATTGATCAGCTCTTCAGACATTTGTCTTCTCTACCTGATCATGCACTTCAGTGGGGGTTCTAGCAGTATCTTCTGACAGAGTTTTCAGACATGCTTCGGAGATGCTTCTTTCTCTATTCTTGTTCCTTTCTCTGGGACACCTTTTTCTCTAGATTGAAGGTTTTCTTCATCTAGTTTTCTTTGTGTTTTGGGTACCTGATCAGGCCTAGTTGCCGGGACCCATCTTTCCTGCTTTCTGCAGTAGTTTAGCTTTTTTGTTTCTCCCTAAGTTACACTTAAGGGGGGGTCTTAGAGTAGTCGAGTATTGCTAATAATTAAATCAGTTAATTATTAGTTATCTACTCTTAGCTTAAGTTAGACTTAGGCAACTTTCTATTTTCTGAGAGTTTCCTTTTTAGGGCTTCAGTATCCTTTATAAGGAATCACCGCTTAGTTTTCTTTACAGAGTTTTTACATCAGTTTGTAAATCATAGAAACGTATTATCAATATATTGTTTTCTTGAGCACACGATGTCTCTGGCTTTTTGGCCTCCATAGATCCTTCTATCTTCTATCTTTTGCTTTTGTTTATGTAATAGTTATGCATGCAGGTGTTCTTGGGAAGATTGCAGTTTAGCAATCCTAACACTTTGGACACTAGACCATAGTCTGTCGATATCTAACATGGGATTATATGTGCAATCATTATGATTGGTTACCTATATATCTGGATAGATTGATTAGAGGCATCCTCATGCCTGATATAGGACAACATGGTTTTATGTGTGGTTGGGTGGAGACACTAGAGAAAATGGTTGTATCATCCTATAGATTTGGCTGGGGCAACTACATATTAGCATACATATATTGAGAGCTTCATGAGATAGTCTATGAGTACTCTCACAAAATGACTATAGGGATTCTAGTTTTGTAGATCTGGGCCTAGGAACATATCCCTATGAAATGGCTAATAGTAAACAAGAAACGAGTAGCTCAATATCCTTATGTTTATATGTATGTTGGATTGATTCAACAACCCCATCTAGGAAAGGTAGAGTACTAGCATCGATTGTTTGATATGACTATTGTGATATGGTGACCTCACCTAGATTGTGAGGAGTGGGCCTCAGATAAATGGAAGATGTTTTATTTCTTTCAGAGAAGGTATTTGATTGGCCATACCTGATATATTTTAGAGAAATTTCTAGTTACACGTGTTTTGAGATAGTATGACCATGTACAGGTTTGATCACAATATTTGATAGCTTATGCTTAGATTCATGACAAGGAGCCTCTTTGGGAGGCCAGATTGGTATACGAGACCACACATCTAGGGATCAGTCAGATGGTCACAATTGGGTGGGATTATCTGCTAGAGGTTATAGATGTAGGTTGCAGTTATGGTTATCTTTCACACATGTTACAGTATCCTTTTCCACATTTCACAGCTCCTGAGAAGATAGCTCCTCACATGGAGGATCCTTTAGATTATGATCCAGCTGATGATAGACATGTTAGAGGTAAAGGTGGAGCATAGAGAGATCAGAGAGGTGGGGGGAGATAGAGTGAGAGATGGTAGGAGCCCTCCTCCGGATAGAGGTCATGGCTTAGATGATGGAGATGACCAGGGTGGTGGTGCAGTGGGTGGTAGTGGAGAGGGCACCAATGGTAGTGGCAGACGAACTCACTTTAGATTCGTGCCTCCATGGAGAGATCCAAGTCCATTGTTGACTAGAGAGAAGTAGAGATAGCAGCAGATACCCTTAGGATAGGTACCTAATGGAGGAGGTGAACCTCCTGGATAGGATCCTCCCAGGGATACAAGTAGATATTCTGGTAGGGATGGTGATGTTTTATCTCAGTGTTAGCAGGAGCATGAGTAGCTCAAGGCTAGGCTCGCCACTTTAGAGGCTTTACTAGAGGATATAGATAGGCATATTGAGCATTTGAGATCAAAGAGAGATCAATAGGGTGATATGCTCAGAGAAAATTGAGATACACAGGCCCATATAATGACTCAATAGGGCCAGAGAGCTGCTTACTATTCTAGTTTATATTATGCGATAGTTCCAAAAGGGCAGAGAGCTCCTTTATATTCTTGAGGGGCACATAAGTTAAAGGGAGCGATGCCTCCACCAACTCATCCTGTGCCACCTCCTCCTCCTCCTCTAGATTAGGGAGAAGGTGGAAGCTAGACTTGATACTATTTTTGTGATATTTTGGGACATTTTGTATATATTGATCCTTCTGAGATCATCCATTGTATCTCAGACTTTTATACATGTATATATGTTTCATTATGATATCACTCATGCTTTTTTGTAGATGATTCCATATTTTTGATCTGTTCCATCCCTGACATATATTGGAGATAGCCTATTCTAATTTTGATATGTTCATGGGTTCTCTTGCTTTTATAGATGTTTAGATTAATGCACATGTGATTATGTACTTGGTCTTTTGATGAGTTAGAATAGATTCATGTGATAGCATCATTTATGCTTTTTAATTAATTACTGATATATAAATGTGTTTAGATGATTCTAGATGAATATGCAAAAGTATGTTTTTGATATTTTCTTTATGCAGATATATGTATGGATGCACTTAGGAAGTAAAATAAATGCAATTCTTGAATGCTTTATTTTTTTATTTTCTCTTTCTCATTTATAAATGCATGATGTATGCCATGGATATGCAACGACATTTTTTTTTTCATTAATATAGATTATGTAGTTAACTTGGATTTCAGATGAACCAGGAAATCATTTTGAGTTTAAGTCCTTATGTTGTTCTAAAAATTAATCATGCAATATTTAAATTCATCTATATGCAGACTCTTAGGACTGTCACTGATTTGTATACATTGTATAATTTTTATCATCATTGGGTGTTTTTGTAACACACATCATTGGATAGTACAACTGTCACTAATACCTACAAGATATCATGAAAGTATGAATACTATGTGTATTGGATGCAATGTTAGAAATAAACCTAAGCATCAAGGCATAGAGGTTAGGATGACTAGTCCGTTATCTCCTTTTTCTTTTAAGAATAATCTTCTGTTCGTGTGTAATGTAAGATATGTGACCCACAATGACCTTTAAAATTAATATCCTTGGGTATATAATGTATCGTACACCTTACTTAGAATATGATTTAGAAACAAACAAGTAAATTGGTTCAACCTCATTGTAGTTTACACATAACTAGGATCGAGATATATGCAGCTATCCACTCATGTTGGCAGCTCTTACCATAAACATCCAAGTTAGGTGAAATTTATAGGATCATTGAAATAATCACCATATGCAAAAAACCAAGAAATATTATGCCCCCTGCCTTGTGACTCTTTGTCTTTGAATAGATGTCATGGAATAACTCAAAAGACATAACAATTACCAATTGATAATCAATCAAAGAAAATTTATAACTACTTACATGCCCCTAGTTTGAAACATCATTGGAACATAAAAGAGTCATAATCAAACCAAGTTCAGTCTATGTGTTTAATTAGTATTGAGAAATATTGTTGATTTTTTTTCAAGCACAATAGAGTGTCATCAATCAGAACTTGGGATCAAGTAATATGTTTTTCATGTCTGAGTATATGAGATTAACTTTGTCAGCAATTGCAACCCAATGTAGTTTTTATAAACACTATTTGATTAAAGTGTTGAGAAACACTAGAGATTAAAGTGTTGAAAAACACTAGTATGATGTTTGTTACAGGTAGGTGGTGTTGAAGAAACACCCTTATTTGTGATAGTGACATTTTGATGCAAGTATTGAGAAATATTGTTTTGAGAGGCAAACCATCCTAGAAAGGAACCTCAGACAACCTAGAAGATGTTGACTGAATATTCTAGCAAAGATGCCCCCAGTGCATAATGACTATTCTGAAGATGCAAATGCAGACAAATCTCAAGCAAGGACATGACATTTGTAAGGAATCAGAGTCAACCAATAGCACAGGTGTGATCATGAAGGATTGGTATCAGCAATGTATTGATAGATGGAGCACAAAGTACAAGTGAAGCATGTTTGCCAGGTTTTCACCACTCGGTACAGCTTTTTATTTTTTCTACCAAGATGCCTGTATGCCAAGTTTTTGCCAAGGCACTTTTCTCTTTTTCAATTTTTTTGTTCTTTTTTCTTTTTTTTCTTTTTTTGGTTAGTATCAAGGCACCTGTTTTCCACGAATACCTTTTTTTAGGACTTTTTCCACTGTTATTGGATTTCTTCAGGATCAATTTTCTAATTTTTTGGTATTTTCTGAGAACTTTTCCACTACACGGGCTCTGTCAGCCATATGTCAAGCCTAGAACCTCTTTAACTGTAAAGTATTAATGGGATCAGGAATAAAATCTTCCTCAAGTGTAGCTAATTGATAAGCTCTAGCCCCAAAGGTTGTAGTTGTGTGTGTGATTTTATGCACCTATTGAGAATGACATAACACTTCAATAAGTCATTATATTAGTGAAAAATCATAAAAAGAAAGGGTTTGATATTGATCACTAAAACTAACCTATTGCTTCCTATCTAAGAAGAGTTTGAAAAATGCAATAATATGCCCTCAGATTATGCATAAATCAGTGACAAAAACAACCTAGAATGGAAGATTCAAATGAAATGAATCTAATATGCCCAAGAAAAGTCCATTTTAAACTCCAAGATGAAAGATTATAAAAATACAACTATTAGAGATAAAAAGAAATATAACTCCCTAGAAATATGAACAACATAAGTTTACTCTTTCAACTCTCCAAATATGGGCAGCATAAGGATGCTTTCAACTATTAAAATTAAGGGCCATTTGAGTTCAAAAACCATCCAATTTATAGAAGAAATGGAGGAATGGGGGAAAGATCTAGAAGGGAAGCCATTAATGAGGGTGTAAAACTCATTAATGAGGAGTGTAGAAGAGTGTGTGTAAGAAGCATTAATGCTTCATTTATGAAAGCATTAATGAGGCATGGGTGAGGGTTTAAGGTCAAGCTTGAAAAAGTTGACTTTTGGGGGAGGGTTGAATTCCTAATCACAAAATTAAGAATGTGACAAGCTTAGGGGTAGCTTAGAATTAGGATTAAGGGTTAAAACATGTGAATAAGGAGATGGAGAAGATAGGAGAGAGAATGAGTGGAGGGGGGATTAGAAAATTAGGGTTAATTAGCTAATTAAGAAGAATTAGTATGTGAGAATGGGTTGGAATGAGTTTGAACTCATGGTTGGGTATTTGATATTGGTTAGGTTAGAGGGAATTTTATTGAAATAAAATATGTAGATAATATATTCACTCAATAATATAGATTTTAATTAATTATTTAAGCTATTGATTGCTTTGTAATAATTAATTAGGACTATACCCAGATTGAATTAATTAGGCTAGGGGGTTGATTTTCTCTCTTTTACAAGTGAGGAGTTTGCAATTGGGATTTTATTTAATTCCTTTTAAATTAATTATCTTAGCCATGTATTTGATTGTTTTTGAATTGGCTAAAAATGATTAATTTAGATTAGTGATTAGATCACTTAGGGGATTAATTTTGATTTTAAAAGAATTATGTCAACCGATTGAAGAGTTGTCTTGACATAATTAGGGGTATGATCACACTTAGGGAAAATAGGGTCTATAGTTAGAGAATACCAAATTAGGGTGGTTACATTTTCCCCTCTTTAAATTGATGTGTGAGTAGCGCATTGATTCAAAGAAATTTTATTGACTTCAGAAAGTTTGAGATTTTGTCTTTGATCGAACAAAATGTCTGATGAGATCAGTCTCACACTTGATTGAACTAAGACTGATAGTATTGACTTTGAAATTGATTGAATAAAGGTCAATAAGAAAAGATCTTAAAGGTACCAATTCTGAACTTGGTTGTCATCTGAGAATTGATAATAATGACACTGAACTTGATTGAACGTAGGTCAGTATGAAGTTTCTAAGAGCTTAATAAGAATCTAAGAAGAGGTAGACATAAGATATCCATCTTGTGAGAACCAAAGCCTTCAATCCAATATTCCTGACTTAGTCAAGGAACTGCCATGACTTTAGTCTTTTGATGACAAAGTCATTTTAATGTTATTTCAAGAAAGAATTTCACTGATGATAGTGTGATCATGCCCCCTCAAGAATGAAATTGAAAAAAGAAAAAAATCCATCTGTAGAATGATGTATCACTTGAATTGATCGATTGAATCGAGAAAGAATAAATTAGAAGAAAGGATTAAGCAAAGATGTGTTAAGAGAAAACACAAGCTTACCAAGTTAATCATGTTGAAATGTGAGTTATGATAAAAATTATGTCGAACCAAGATGTTTGATGAATAATGTGCGAGTTTGATGATAGAGAACCCATAAAAATGAGTGCACAAAGCTTGCAAATCATATTCAGAACGCATGGAGCAAATCTACAATTTTGTGAATGGGCATAAAATTTTACTGTATAGTGTAAAATGGCGTAGGCACCTTCAATTTTGTTCTCAATTGATCAAAAAGAGAACAAAATGGAGTTTCAGTTGTCTGAAAGGAGTTTTGGAGTTCCTAAATAGCTCAAAAGTCCAATATATATCCCTAAAATTACCTTTTACCTATTCATTTTTACTTTTACCCTTAGTAGTTTTTAGAGCTCTGCAGAGAATATGGTTGTCCCCGTGGAGAAGCATCATTTTGAGCTTAGCCTTTGACATCAGCACTCGTCCGACTACCCACCTCTGGTAAGTACTTGTTAATCTACCCTGTCAAATTAGCAAGTTCAATTTTTATGCATTTTTATAGAATTTAGAGCCAATTTAGTTTTGCATTAAATCTGGTATTCCAGATCGTACCCTATCAATCCTGTGTCATATCCCGTGGATACAATAATTCCTATGTTGTATCTAGGATTTCTTAGATCGTACCCTATTGTTCAATTTTGCATCGTATTCAGTAGATTTAGAATAGCTTTTGAATTTCATCGTACCTTGTGAAACAAGGTCGTACATTGCATCCCGCATCGCACAATGTTAATCTTGCATCGTATTTGAGATGTCCCATTGCATCACAAAAATCAAGGAATCATATCTCGTAAAAAGATTGTACCTTGTAGATCTAGAATCATTTATGGTTTTTAGACTTAGAATGCTACCAACTATGAACTTTGTTCATCCGCGGGCTGTCAAAACACTTAGTTGATTACTTTTATGTGTAGTTATAATAGATTGAGTTTTGATTGTCTTTTGTAATTTATTTTGGTGTGAAACAAGTCCCTTTTGAGTTAGTATCATTCTAAGGGCCATACGTGAGTCATGTTCTTGCCTTGTCCCTATAGCTGAAAGATGATGAGAGTGAGTTAGTTTCTAGGGTGGGACTTTTATCCTTGATTGATTTACCTGATATTAGGGTAAATCAAGGGTTTTTGACTGCTCTTGCTGAGAGATGGCACTTAGAGCACAAGACCTTCCATCTCCCAATTGGCGAGATGACTGTCACACTGGAGAATGTGTGGTGGATACTATGATTTCCCATTAGAGGCTGTGAGGTGTATTTTGAGGTGACCTTGGCCATTGCCATTGCCTCAGTGTGTCATTTCTTTGGAGATGACACCATTGCACATAGATACATTACCTGGGATTACATGTGTGATCACTATGATCATCTTGTTGTATACTTAGCTAGACTGATTAGAGGCATCCTGATGCCAGATATAGGACAACACAATTTTCTAGTATGATAGGTACGTATGCTAGAGCAGATGGTCGTATCCTCTCAGATATTTTCCTAGGGTAGTTGCATCCTTATGCATATTTATAGGGAGTTACATGAGATTATATACCAGCATTCTTGGAGCATGACTATAGGGATCCTGATTCTTCAGATCTAGGCCTGGGAGCATATCTCAGTTACACGGCTGATAGTAGACAGGTAGTGAGCGTGAGAGTAGCCTTATTTATATATGTAATTAGGTCTTATTTAGCAGCCCCATATGGGCAAGGTAGAGTACTGGCGTTGCCTCTTTGATGACATGATAGTAGTGGTATGGTGGACATACTTGGATTGCGAGGAGTGGGCATCGGATAGATGACAGATGCCATTCTTCTTTCAGAGCAGGTACTTGATCGGCTAGACCCGATATATCATAGAGTGTTTCTTACACACCCAGGTTTTGAGACAGTTTGGCTAAGTATAGGGTAGGTGTCAGGACATGACCGTATATGCCAAGATCTAGGATGAGGTAGCAATGTGGGGTCCCCAGTTGATGTATGAGACTACTCATCAGGAGATTAGGGAGATGGCTGGAGTTGTGTGGGGCCTTCACCCAGATGTTGTAGATGCAGGGTGTTCTGACAGTTATCTTGAACAGATGCTCTCGCATCCTTTTCCATGGTTCATTGTACCTGATGAGGTCATTCCTCCTATAGAGGAACCCATAGATTATGATCCTTCCTAGGATCACCTTGTCAAAGGAAGAGGAGGAGCTCAGAGAGATGGTAGGGGACGAGGTGGGAGACATCCTCCTCCTCTAGACAAAGGATAGGGTCCAGATGACAGTGATGATGGTGGAGATGATAGGGGTGGGGGTGCAGTGGGTGGTGCAAGTGGCAGTAGAGAGGGTCGCCAGACTTGTTTCAAATTTGTTTCTCTACAGAAAGATCTTGGGCCATTACTTACCAAAGAGCAAAAGAGACAGAGGTAGTGAGATACCAAGCAGGAGAGGCCACAGGATAGGCCCTCAGAATAGGACATAGGTAGAGGCTCTGGATGAGATGGAGATGCTTTATCATAGTGTGAGTGTGCGCAGGAGTAGCTCAAGGATAGGATCACTACATTAGAGGCCTTTCTTATAGATAGGGATACACAGCTTGAACACCTTAGAGAAGAGAAACATAGGCAGTGTGATATGATCAAAGCGGAGAGAGATACACAAGCTCAGATAGCCAAACACCAGGGACAGAGAGCAGCCTATTATTTTTCTTTATATCATGCTATAGTTCCAAAGGGTCAAGAGCACTATCCTTTTCATGCATGGCTCAGTAGTCAAAGGGAGTTATGCCTCCTCCTCCTCCCTTTGTTCCACCTTCTCCCCCTCCAGATTAGGGAGAGGGCGGGAGTCAGTCCTGACACTGTATTTTTGTCATATATTCTAAGATTATAGTGTATATCTAGATCCTTCTGAGATAATTCTTTTGTACTATGACATTTATATATGTATATCTGATTCATACTGATATTCTGATACTCTTTTTGTAGACAGTTCCATATTTTTGATCTATTTCCATGATTTGATGTATATTTGATGCAGTTGTTCCCGATTCTGACATGTTCATGGGTTCTCTTTGCTTTGATAGATATTGATATTTGATGTACATGTGATTTATATCCTTGGTCTCTTGATGAGTAGATTTAGATGATGACATCATTTATGCTCTATGAATGATTATTGATATGAATGTGTTTCAAATGATGTTATGTGAATATGCAAAATGAATGTTTTTGAGTTTATCTTATGCAAGTAAATGTATGGATGCATTTTTAGGATGTAAAATAAATGCAATGCATGAATGCTTTGTTTTTTGTATTTTCTCTTGCTCTTTTATGAATGAAAAATGTATGCCATGGATGTGCAATGACATTGATAGAAGTAATCTTGGATTATGTGATTAACCTAGATATAGGATGGAAAAATAGAAATGATTTTGAGATCAAGTCCTTATGTTTTTCTTTCTTCTTCTTTTTGTTAAAAATGAATCATGCAATCTCTAAAATGCATCTACATGCAGACTCTATAGGACTGTCACTGATTTGTGTATATTGTTGCACTTTTATCATCATTGGGTAGTTGTTTGTAATAGATATTACCTGATAGTCCAACTATCACTAATACCCACTACTATCATGAAAGTATGAATACTATTTGTATTGGATGCAATGTTAGAAATAAATGTAAGCATCAAGGCATAGAATCCAGGATGACAAGTGAGTTATCTCCTTTTGATGTTTTAAGGTTAGTTTCTATTCAAGTGCAATGTAAGATATGTGACTTGCAATGACCTTGAAAATTCATATTTTGGGTTTCATCATGTTTTGTACACTTTAGTGAGAATATAATTTAGAAAAAAGTCAAGGAAATTATTTCAACCTCACCATAGTTTACACATAACAAAGATTGAGATATATGCAGCTATCCACTCATGTTGGCAGCCCTTACCATAAACATCCAAGTTAGGTGAAATTTATAGGATCATGTGAAACAATTACCATAGATAGAAAACCAAGAAAATGTTATGCCCCCTTTCCTTGCGACTCTGTGTCTTTGAATAGACATCATGGAGTAACTCAGAAGACAAAAATTACCAATTGAGAATCAATCAAAGAAAATTTATAATCGCTTAGAAGCCCCTAGTATGAAACATCATGGGAACATAAAAGAAGTATAATCAAATCAAACGATGTGTTTAAGTAGTATTGAGAAATACTATTGATTCATTTTTCAAGAGTAGTAGAGATTCATCAATTAGAATGTGAAATGTAAGCAACATGTTTCATGTCTGAGTACATGTGAGATTAACTGTGTCAGCAATTGCAATCCATGTAGTGTTTAGAAACATTTGTGTAAAGTGTTGAAAGACACTAGTTCATTTTAAGTCCCTAGATGTCAAGTGTTAAGAAACACTGGTTTGATGTTTGTTACCATGTTGGAGAGGTGAACCATCCTAAACAAGACATTTAGGACAACCTAGCAGATGTGAACTGACCAAGCTAGAAAATATGCCCCCAGTGCTGAATGACTATTCCTAAGACACAAATGCAGACAAATCCCAAGCAAGGATATGAATTTTGTAAGGAATAAGAGTCACCAAATAGCATAGGTGCAAATATGAAGTTTAGGGTCGTCAGTGCATTGATAGATAGAGCACAAAGTTTGAGTGACACCTGTTTGCCAGGTTTTCACCACTTGGCAAAGTTCTTTTTTATTTTTGCTACCAAGATGCCTGTTTGCCAGTTTTCATCAAGGCACTTTTTCTCTTTTTCAATTTTTTTGCTATTTTTGCTTTGTTATGTTTTTGTAGTATCAAGGTGCCTATTTTCCAAGTTTTCACCAAGGATACCATTTTTTCAGGACTTTTTCCAATGTTTTTGAATTTAGTCAGGATCATTTTTTTTTTGTTTTTGGTATTTTCTGAGTTTTTTCACTGCATAGGCTCTGCTAGCCAGACATCAAGTGTAGAACCACTTCAAATGTAAAGTATTAATGGGATCAGGAAGAACATCTCCCTCAGGGGTAGCTAGCTGATAATCTCCAGTCCCAAAAGTTGCAGTAATGACATAAGGTCCCAGCCAAGTAGGTTCAAACTTTCCTTTTTGTTCTCAGTTAGGATGGTTCTTAGGATTCTCTTTTAGAATGAGATCCCCCACTTGAAAGTGTCATGGTTTAACCTTTTTATTGTACCCTTTTGACATGCATTTTTGGTACACTTTTAGATGATTGAACGCTTATTTCTTGTGCTCATCAAGTAAGTCTAAAGAATTTACCCTATCAATGCGGTATTGCTCATCAGTAACAAGACCTTGTAAAGATGTCCACAAAGAGAATCCTAAGAACTAGCCTAACTAAGAATAGAAAGGAAAGTTTGAACCTATATAGGAAGTATTATTCTTAGGATTCTCTTTTGGAATTTACCCTATCAATGTGGTATTGTTCATCAATAACAAGACCTTGGAGAGATACCCGCAAAGATGGGATTTCAACCTCAATAGGAAGTACTACTTTTGTACCATAGACTAGAGAAAATGGCATGGCTCCCATTGGTGTTCTGATTCTTTTTCTGTAGGCCCAAAGTGCCAGATTTAATTGGAAATGCCAGTCTATGCCACACTTACTCACAATTCTATGTAGGATTTTGAGAATATTCTTGTTAGATGCCTCAGCCTGTCCATTACCTTGAGGATAATAGATGGAGGAACAATGTTGGGTAATGTGAAACTATGTGCAAAGTTCTTCGATCTCTTGGTTTTTATATTGGCCCCCATTGTCTGTGACAATTGAAGAGGGTATCCCATATCTACAAATAATGTAGTTCAAGATGAACATAGCCACCTATTTGCTAGTGGCTTTGATCAGCGGCACGGCTTTGACCCATTTTGTGAAATACTCAGTGGTTGTAATGATGTATTTCTATCCACTTGAAGAATTAGGATATATTTGTCCAACCAAATCAAAGGCCCGTTGCTGAAATGGCCAATGTGTTATGAATGGTATGAGTTCTCTAGCAGGAGCATGGATGATATTTCCATGTGTTTGGCATTTATGACATGTCTTTGAAAATTGAATAGCATCTTTTTCCATTGTGGGCCAGTAATAGCCTATTCTGAACAGTTTCTTAGCTAGTGAAAAGTCATTTGAGTGTGATCCACATACACCTTTATGGACTTCTTTTAGTGTGTGATCTGACTCTTTATGTTCTAAACACCTAAGAAGTGTACCATCGAGACCTCATCTATATAAGTTATTAGTAATGAGGACATAACACGATGATATCCGAATCAGGGCTCATTTTTCATTTTTGGATAGGTCATTGGGTATAGTTTGGCTATTGAGGTAAGCAATGATTTTAGCATACTGAGATTGGTCTTGGGCATTCAAAGCACAAATTACTTGGTATTCGAGGGTATCAAAGGTTGGGTAGGATAGTTCTTCCACCAAGAAGTCATAGAAGAATTAATGTTCCTCTAATTGTAACATGGATTCCAATGTAGCAATGGCATTTGCAACCTTATTCTATGTTCTTGGTATTTGTTGGAATGTGACGAAGGCAAAGTACTTCTTTAGGTCATCGACTAGTTGTTTATAGGGTGTCAAATTATCATCTTTGGTCTGATAATCTCCATTTACTTGATTGATAATGAGTTGGGAGTTACCATACACATGTAACTCTACAATATTCCACTCCATAGCAAGTTTAAGACCATTGACCAATGCTTCATATTCAGAAATTTTATTTGTGCATGGAAACATCAATTTGTAGGACTTGGGTATTTTTTAGCCTTGAGGAGTTATGAATAGAACCCCTGCTCTAGAGCCTTGTTGCATGAAAGAACCATCAAAGTACATCTTCTACGGATACTCAGTTAGATGCATGATTGTTTCATCAGGAAATTCTAATCTCAAAGGTTCATCATCTTGGAGGGGTGAATCAGCTAATTGATCAGTGAGGAATTCTCCTTTAATAGCCATTTTATCCATGTACTTAATGTCAAATTCTCTCAGAATCAGGACCCACTTTTCTAGTCATCTTGTTAACGATGTTTTGCTTAAGAGATATTTCAAAGGATCTATCTTTGTAATGATCTTTACTATGTGTGATAGCATATAATGCCTCAATTTTTGTGATGCAAAGACAACTGCTAAGCAAGATTTTTCAATTATGTTGTAATTTATTTCATAAGATACTAGTGTTCTACTGATATAGTAGATTTCTCTTTCCTTTTTAGTTTCATCCTCTTATGCCAGCAATACTCCCAGTGATGTAGTTGTAGCTGAAATATATAGGAGTAATGGCTTTCCATGAATGGGTGCCATAATAATAGGAGGAGTAGCTAGGTACTCTTTTATTTTGTTGAATTTATTTTCACAATGTTCATCCCATTTGAAGGTGACACCTTTATGTAGCAATTTAGTAAAGGGTTGTGCTATATTTGCAAGTTGTGACATAAACCCCCTGATTGACTAGAGTCTCCCTTATAATGTCCTCATTTGACTAATGTTGCATGGAGGAGTCATTTCTAGTATAGCTTTGAATTTTTTAGGGTCGACCTCAATTCCTTTTGCTGAAACAATAAACCCTAAGAGCTTTCCTGATTGGACTCCAAAGGCACATTTCTTTGGATTGAGCCTGAGTTGAAATTGCTCCATGCGATCTAATATCTTGCGCAAGTCTTCAATATGAGTAGTCCTTTCTTTTGATTTAGCTAAGGTATCATCCACATAATCCTCCATTTTTTTATGCATCATATCATGGAATATAGTAGTCATAGCTCTTTGGTATGTAGAACCTGCATTCTTTAACCCAAAGGGCATAACTTTCCAGCAAAAGGTTCCTCATGTGCATGTAAATATAGTTTCCTCTTGATCCTCAGGAGAAATTTTAATCTGGTTATAGCTTGAGAAACCATCCATTAATGAGTGCATTTGATAGCCTACTATTAGATCTATGATCATATCAATGTTTGGTAGTGGAAAATCATATTTAGGAAATGTTTTGTTTAAGTATCTAAAGTTTGTACAGATCCTGATAGATTTATCTGATTTAGATACTGGGACCACATTAGAAATCCATCATGCGTAAGTGATGACTCTAATGCATCCAAATTTCAATAATTTTTCTAGCTCTGCTTTTACTAGTAATGCAACATGAGGATGCATCTTTCTTAGTTTCTATTTCACGGGTTTGACCCCAGGAGCTATAGATAAATGGTGCATTATTAATTCAAGATCTAGTCCAGGCATATCTGTGTAAGACCATGCAAATTTCATCTTTTTCTCTTTCAGGAACTTAGTGAATTGTATCTTCTCCTCATCTAACAAAGATTGTACCAGGTGAATAATTTGAGGAACTTCAGTTATCCCCAAGTTAACTGGTTGTGTTGGTTCTATCAAAACTTAAGATTTTTCTTGAAAGGGCTCAGGGAGGATATCAAGAATCTCATATTTTGGCGCCTCTTGGAGGTTTTCACCATCAAATAAGTCTTTTGTTTTTACTTTTTTAGAATCTGACACTGCCAAAATGTGGTTTTCGCCATCAATTCTTTTCTTCTTTTTATTTTTCAATTTGTGACTAAGAAAATTGATATCTTCCTGTGACACGTTCATGCTCCTTGCATTGGTGGAAGAAGGGTAAGATTCACAAGCATTGAGGTAGCAAGCCAAAGTGTAGTCATTAGGGAAGTGCATGATAGGATTAGGATCTGAATTTTTCCAATCAATTAAGTCAAGGTTTATCAAGGACAATGAATCAGATTTTGGTAAGGATAGCATTGTGTCAGCGTCAAAACTATTAACCAACAAGACATGTTTTATTAGGTCTACTTCTATGGTGTTAATATTAGAAATACTTAAACCGTCATTAAAAGGGTCATTGTTAGTAATATGTGGACCTAACTTTAGTGACTCATCAGTGGAACTTTCATCTTCATCTCTTCATAGAAGGAGTCCCCTAGCTTGTAGCCTCTAAATTTCTTCTAGACCTAGGAGAGTACCAGTTTCTTCATCAATGATTTGGGGAAGGGATAACTCCTCTTCTTCAAGAACATCAACAATGTTAGGAGTAGTGTTATAATTCTCTCTGTGTTCTGATGGAGCTGCAAACATGTGAAGTACATCTATTTCAATGTCCTCTATGGCAACAAATAGATCATCCCACTCATAATCATGGGAGTCTGTTATTTTGTCATCAGAACTGTTTAAGAATTCAGCAATAGTTACCTGATGTACTATATTAGCCACATGTAGATCAAAGTGTGGTAAATCTATGACATGTGAAATTGTGACCAGCTACCCCTAGTGAGGATGTGAATCCTATTGTTGGGGTGTGTCTTCAGTAGTTATTTCTATCAATGGAACCTCTGGAGTGTCTTCTATTGTTTCTTCTACTATTTGAATAGTAGCTTGTGTTAATAAAGGAGCATGAGTGTTGTGTGGTGTCTCAAAGCTTGGTACATATCTATCTCCTTGATATTCAGGATATTTTGTACCAATATGCAATAATCTTTCATAGGTCCACTGTTCTAGTTCTATTTCTTCTTCTTCATCACTTACTTCATCAAAGATCGGACTATCTCTTTAAGTAAGGTTTTTAGGTTTATTATTGAAACCTAGTCCTATTTTATCTTTGGTATTCCTAAATTCCATGTGTATAGGTTCAAAAAGTCCCTTTCCTCTATCTCCTAAAGGTCCTTTTCCTTTATATCCCATTTTTTTGAGAAGATCATATCCTTTACCATACTTTTCTGGGGATATTTCTACATGTCTTACCTCATTTTCTTTCGGTTCTCCCTTGTAAAGCCAAGCCAAGGTTGTTTGTTCTTCTTTGTCATCCCCTTGAGAGGTAGATTCTTTAACGATACTATTTTCCTTGTGAATTTCTTTCTTTTTAGATGTAGTGGGTGTGAAAGATGGGGAATGTTTCCCATAGGATCTTGGTGATATTGGAAGTTCTATCAATGATGGGGTCATGTCTATCTTGTATTCTCCCATACTAGTTTCTTCAAGTTTTAAGGTCTTTCCAAAGCTTTTCATAACCATGTCTTTGGTAGTCTCAGGTACAGTCTCTTTTGGAACTTCCTTGTTATGAGGGACCATACTATTTGCTTTAATATTGTTGCAAGTATAACTGGCATCTACAGGAATTGTCACTTCCACCCCATTATGTGGGAATTTGATACACTAGTGGTAAGTAGATGGTACTACTTGCATTTCATGGATCCAAGGTCTTCCTAATAGTATGTTGTAATCCAAGGGTAGATCTAGAACTTGACATATCACATTTCTTTCAACTGGTCCTATTCTTATTGGTAGAACAATGACACCTTTAGAGTATCTTTCTTCTTCATCATAAGCTTTGATAGTGATCTTGCTTTGTGAATCAATGGTTTGTTCTGAGAGACCCAATTTCCTAATTATATTTAGATTACAAATTTTCAACCCCGTGCCTCCATCTATCAATACACGTCTAACACAGGATTTTTGAATTAGGACTTCAATATGAAGGGGTTGATTATGCAGATGTGTCAATGATTTATCATCTTCTTCTGAAAAAGAGAGGTAATGTGGCACTGAGATATGATTAACCATTGCTTGGAATTTGTCTACATCAATGTCCTTTGGTACATTTGTAGAATACAGGGCTTGTTCAAGAATTTCCCTATGCACTAAGGATATTTTGAGCAACTCAAGATGGAAATGTGAGTAGAGGTTTGTTGCAATTGATCCACCAAGTTATAGTTTGCTACTGGAATGGTAACTATTTGTCTTTCTATTTCCAATTTGGGAATAGTGACAATAGGTACCTTGGAAGTTTCTATTGGTTTTGATGAGGAATTAGGTCCTTTGATTGTGACTTGTGCTTGAATTTGGGTTACTACATTTGACTGGGAAGATGTGTCTTTAACACCTTTGATAGTGACCACAATAATTGATTCGGTTTTAATGTATAGCATGTTGATCACATTATAATTATTGGAGTAGGTGTAATTTACTTCATTTCCTTTTCCTTTAGATGATTCCCCTTTCTCATAATTAGGGAATGGTTTGTTAAATTTCATATGGTCTTCATTAGTGGTGTGTCCTTCCACCTTGATTTTATCACCTTCAATAAGTTCTTGTATTATGTGTTTAATTTATAGATAGTTATTATTCTTGTGTCCCTTGTTTTTGTGAAAGATACAATAAGAATTTTCATCCCACCATGTTGGTTTGACTTCTGGTTCCCATGGTTTTGAATCTGGGATCATGAGAACTTTGTTGTCCAAGAGTATCTTTAAAATAGTCTCAAGAGCTTCTCCAAAATGAGTGAATGTTCATTGAGGCTTGGAAGTCCATGATCAATCCTTGGTGTTTTCATTGTTTTCTTTAGGTATTGTAGTTGTTACCTTGGCATCTTTACTTGCTTGCATGCTATTCATTAGATTGAACACTATTGGCTTAGGATTAACATTAGATGCATCTACCACTCCATCGTTAACAATATTTTTGTTTTTTTTACACCATTTAGGCTTGTTGTTGGAGTTAGTAGATTTGTTTTCACTTTGGAGAGTGATTTCTCCTTTTTTAACCATGACTTCTTCAATATGGATGGCATTCTTAATCATCCTATCAAAGCTAGGAAAGTCTTGCACTCGCAATGCATAGCTCAATTCAGGCATCAAGTTATTAACAAATATTTCCATCTTTTCTTATTTGGGAATAGCTCTTGATTACCTTGCAAAGATTTTCCTCCACCTTTGTAGAAAGTGTGTAAAGGATTCGTCGGTTCTTTCCTTTGTGTTACATAGATCCATCATGGTTACATCATGTTGTATATTGTAGGAGTAATGTTAGATAAATTGTTGAATTTACTCCTCAAAATATTTTACCTTAGGTGTGAGTTTTGAGAACCATTCCATAGCATTTCCACCTAGGTTTCCTAGAAATAGTCTCATTAGGTATGTAGGTTCATGCATGTACTCTATACTTAGAGCACAAAACTCTCTCACATGGTCATGTGGGTCAGTCTCTCCCATATACTTGTCATATTTTGGCCTTTCCATGTTGGGAGGAAATGGAACCATACTAATACTCTTGTTGAAAGGAAATGGACAAATGGAGTCCAAAGAGTATTGTGTCTTGGGTTTAGCCTTCTCTTATTTGAGATTTGCAAGTTCAGTTTGCATCAAGGTTAGTTGTTTGGCAAGAAAAGAGATAGGAGTTGATTCCTCATTTTCCCTTAGTTGTTCAACATCATAATCTTTAGGTAATTTTAGTCCAGTGGATGATAGATGGAGAAAGTATTTCTCTTTGTCTTCACCAATTCTCTTTTCCAATGTTCTTTAGAATTTCCTAATTTGTTTGAGTCTATTGTATTCTTCTTCGTGAATGTCTCCATCACTTTCTGAATCAAACAAAGGGTGGTTGATGCATGGTTATTCTTCACCACCACTAGCATCATCTTGATCTCCTTGGTCTTGTTCATGGTTGTATGCTTTGAAGGCATTAGCCCACTCATTCATAGCATCATCCATTTCTAGTGTGGGTGATTCTGTGTCAAATAGAGGATTTTGAGATGTCTCTCCTTTTTGAAAATGTAGCAATTTAGGAGTTACTTCCGATTCGTCAGAAAAATACTTGTTGTGTCTTGTGTTAACCATGAAGTTGTATCTCAACTAGGTTCAAAGTTTCCCAATAGTGCCAAGTGAAGTCTTAAATTGTTCAAGTAAGTGTGTCTGAAGTGTAAGGATAGTTTGTTGTTTGGTGGAAGTAAATGAATCCAGCGTCAAAGGGTTAGAATGCCTTGTTAGTGAGCTAGGAATCAAGTTGTTTTGAAAAGTGAATAGACCACATGTTTTGAGACCGATTGTAAGAGTTTGAAAGGATATGTAAGGTAGACATCTGAAAAAGTATTGAAACAATGATAGAGAGACCAGAAAAAGGAAATAGGACTAGACTAAAGAGGCAAAATGGTGTCCAATTTTACTAAATTTTTTTGAGAAACAAATATGCATGTGCTGACTATCCTAGATGTGACCCTCTACATGCAATCCAGGTTATACGGGATGCAAGCCTCTAATGAACTAAATGCAAGCTAGGAAATACGGGATGTGACCTTTCTCCCTAGATATGATGTAATGCTGACCAGATGTGATCTAGGATACCAAATGTAATCTGGCACAACCTAATGCGAGCCAAGACAGACTAAAAATGATTATCTGTCATTCTGTCGAATCTTGTCAACTTCGTCAAATTTGTCCTGGAAATGCGTGAAGTTTGTTTGATTGTGGATTGTTTTCTAAGACTTTCCATTGAGTGAAAAACACATATAGCCCAAGGATTGAATTTTTTTCCTTGTTTGAATGATTTATCTTGTTAATGAACTTTCAAACACATCAAGCATTCTTGCATTGGTAGGGGTGAACAGACACATCCTTATGCCCTATTTTCTAAGTAGAGGATAAAAATCCTTGCTCATAGACTTAGGTACACACTCAAATGCTAATCATAATATGGCCATCACCAAGCACGCAACAGCTCCAGTCATGATGTCATATTAGCCGACTCTAAATGCAAGTGAGGGAACAATATGATGAGTATCTTGGGGTAATTACTTTTTTCCTTGCACAAGGATTACCACCCTTTCAGGGATGAATTAGGTAGTTTGACTAAAAAAAATTTTGTTTATGATGGGGCAATCCATTTGAAACCGTCTCCCATATAATTGCACAAGGAAAAATTGAGTCGTATATCCCTATGAGTACTCAAATATGTGTATTCTCACAAGCAAGATTCAAGCGGCTCCGCTCTACACATACCTAAGCATGTTCAAGGAATGATGTCAAAATTCCAAGAACAAAATTGATTATGTCTTTTGAGGCCTTGGCCTAAAAGGAATAAATTATTTATAGTGAGTTGGAAGGGTTATCATAAAACCTATCCTCACTTGGGTCATTCTCAGGAGATTTTTCCCTCAATTGGTAGGGCCTCTAATGTTTAATAATCATATAAAGGATTGGCGAGCTTAGGATTTCAAGATTTCAGATTCTTCAAAAGAAGAAGAGTATACTCTCCTAGTCCATGTTGTTTTCTCCCAAAAACACCTCAAGCAAGGTTCTTTCTATTAGAATGAATTTAGAATAACTGAGAGGGAGGGGTGAATCAGTTATCCTCAGGTCTAGATGTGCCCATATAAACTATTATACCATTTCAACAACTCAGATCTGCTCGGCAGCAATAAACAACAAAAGTGTGCAGTTTATAATACTAATGAAATAAGCTTACAAAAACTTAACAGTAAAACACAACATAAACATTCACACATTTTGACACCATAATTTAATGTGGAAACCCAATATGGGGAAAACCACTAGTAACATGCTACCAAAATTTCACTCTTCTGAAGTGATGTCCTATTAGGAGCCAACCCTATTAAAGGTTACAAAACACACTGTCAAATGTGACCTGGCTAAAAGATTTAATCACCCTGTCAGGAGTGGCCTTATCAGAGGACTTAGAACATTCCAATCTGAATGTCACCTTGTTCAAAGGATTTATACAATGACTGTTAGGTCAACCTGGTTAAAGGATTTGAACTAATACAATGGTTAAAAAGTAATCAGCATGTGTGATCTGATACATACAACTTACTTTGCAAATCCAGATCCAATTTCAGCTCTAATGCTAATTCACTGAGTGGCCTCCATTTTCATCTCAAAATTTAGATCTGCTTGGAAATCCATCAAGCAATCTCTTTTCTTCTCTATTCAGCCTTCTCTGCTAGGTCTTTCCAAATAGTCAATTAACCATGCAATACTCTTGCATAAAACTTCTCCTTATACTTGGATACGTAACAATAACCTCAGTATGTTATATTATACCTCTTCATCTAGGTTAGATAGATCTTTTTCTACTTAATCAAGATCATAGATCTTAGGTTAGGTCAGATCCAATGGATCTTTCCATCATTACATTTAATTTACTTCTCCAATATAGTCATTAATTAAACATTGAATCCATATTCTAATAACAGTTTCCCATGCATTAAATGAGTGTGGACCAATCTTACTTAACAATACATATCCCAATAAAATCAACTATGTCAGCCAGAGATCTCAAATCTTATCAATTACTAAAATAATGTTGCTTGGCTTTCTCTGTCTCCCTCAGGATTTCACTAGTGCTCGGCATCATCTTTGATTTGCTTGGCATCACCTTTTATTTGCTTGGCATCGACTTCACTTTTCTTGGCATCAACCTTCCAGTGAACTTTCAGTGAAAGATAAACAACATATCACTTTGCCAAAGTGCCAAATGATCAAGTACCTTGGTGTATACTCATAACTCAACCATTTCCTCGGTCTTCTTGTTATCCTATTCTTCAAATCTTCATCAATCAATAGATATGGTACACAAACATACAAAAATAGTCTCACCAGTTAAGGTTTGACATCAATGAAAAAATAATAATTTTCTACATTATAGCAATCTTTCCAACAATCTCCCTCTTAGGCATTGATGGCAACACTAAACTATAAAATAATAATTTCCAACCAAAGTTACCATACAATCCAAAAAGTGTGTGTTCCTTGATATGAACAGATCTTCATTAATGTGTTTCGCTTCATTCTAATTCTCATCTATAAAATATTACTCCCTCTGTGTTTTTAATCACACTAATATCTTCCTGTGTCTATTTAGCTCCCTCTTTCAGTAATATCTCCCTTGTATATGTTGTTTTTATCAATAATCTCCCTCTTTGACAACAATTCCAAAGATGTTGACATCTTCATTATGTAGATTCATCTTGTTCTAATCTTTGTATCATGTTGTTCCTATCATCTTTGTTTATGACTGATCTTCTTTTTTGTTCTTGTCTTCCACTTCACAGTTTTTAGGTTGCATCCTAAAAATGTGACTCACTGTGCATCAATGTGTCAAGTGTTCTGATTAAAACATTTGATGCAATAGTGGCATTCAGAACTAGTTAGCCTCTTCTAGGGGAATCACCCCCAATTTACCTCTTAGATACTCATGAGCATCCTTGGGCAATACTTTTGTAAATATGTCTGCCAACTATTCCTTAGTGTTCACATATTTCAGTCTCACTTCCTTCTTCTAAACTAGCTCCCTCAAGTAATGATACTTGATAGCTATATGCTTTTTCTTAGAGTGCATTACAATATTTTTAGAAATATTAATGGCACTCATGTTATCACAATATATGACAACTGGTTCTGTAATCTCCTCCTTCATACCTTTCAGTAGTATCTTCAACCACACAATGTTTGAACAATTAACTATTGCGGCCACATACTCGGCTTCAGCTATAGATTGTGAGGTGCAATTTTGTTTCTTACTTGTCCAGGAAATTAATCTTTTCCCCAAAAGAAATGCTCCTCCTATGGTTATTTTTATATCATCCACATTACCAGCCCAATCAGAATCAGTATAGACTCTAAGTTCAAACTTTTCATTCCTTTTTAAATATAGGCCATAATCTTCTGTACCTTTCAAATATCTTAGAATTATTTTCCCTGTCATTATATGTGTCTCTTTTGGGTTAGAAAAAATCTAGCAACAATTCCAACTGCTAATGCAATATCAGGTCTATTGTGTACAACATATTGCATCTTACCAATCATTGATCTATACAGTGTTTGATTTACCTTTTTTGTATCATCATTCTTTGTCAGCTTATATCTAGTAGCCATGGGTGTACTCACTAGTTTTGAATCTTCCATACCAAAAATTTTCAGTATCTCCTTGACATATTTTGATTGAGTAATATATATATCATTCTCCATTTGATATATTTGTAATCCAACAAAGAATTTTATCTCACCAAACATAGACATTTCAAATTCAGTTTGCATCTCTTTTGCAAATGCTTTGCATATCATATCTTGTCCACTGAATATGATGTCATCAACAAAAATTTTAGCTAATAAAATTCCTTTACCTTGCTCTATTTTCAAATACATATTGTTGTTGTCATTTGTTCTTGCAAATCCAATCTTTATCAAATAATTTTGCAATCTTTCATACCATGCTCTGGGTGCTTGTTTCAGTCCATATAATTCCTTGTGCAGTCTGCAAACCATGTTCCTCTTACTTGGGTCAACAAATCCATCAGCTTGTTCAATATATACTTCCTCTTCTAATATCCCATTTAGAAATTTTGACTTTACATCCATTTGATAAACTTTAAATCCTTTGTAGGTTGCATATGCAAGTAGAGTTCTTACACCTTCTAATCTTGCAACTGGGGTGAATGTCTCTCTATAGTAAATTCCTTCCTCTTGTGCATAACCTTTGCATACCAGTCTTGATTTATTCCTTGTTACCTCCCCATCTTCATTCATCTTGTTTCTGAATACCCACTTAGTACCAATTACATTTTTTTTGTCAGGCCTCGGTACTAGTGTCCATGTCTTGTTCTTTTCAATTTGGTCTATCTCTTCATTCATGGCTTGAATCCATTCTTCATTGTCTAAAGTATCTTTTACTTTCGTAGGCTCAAAATCACATAGAAAACATGTGTCTTCTCTTAATTTTCTTCTTGTCATAACTGCAAAATCATTTTCTCCTATGATTTGATTAGGTTTATGGTGCCTTCTCACATATTTTTCCAAAGTAGGCTCTTTCTCAGCTTTAGTTTGATCATTCATGTTCAGTTCAGGTTGAAACTATGACTGGGCATCTCCATCAGATAGCTTGATAGTCACCTTTTGTTGCCTTACAATTTCATTCTATGTCTCGGCAGGTGTGGACTGTTGCTCGACAACTTCATTCTCAGTTTCATTAGAACCTTCCTCTTCAGGATAAGTGAATGATCTATAACTCTCATGCTCAATCATGCTTTTAGCTTCATTTCTCTCTACATATTCATCAATTCTAACATTTGCACTTTCCACAATTTTGTTAGTGTTAGAATTTAAGCACTTGTATTCCTTACTCTTAGTAGAATATCCAAGAAATATGTCTTCTTCTCCTTTAGCATCAAGTTTACCATTTCTTTTATCCTTCAATATAAAATATCTATTCCCAAAGACTTTAAAATAACTTATAGTAGGTGCATATCCATACCATAGCTCATAAGGTGTAGTATTTGTACCTTTCTTGACTTGTACTTTGTTCAAGGTATAAACTGTTGTACTTACTACTTCTCTCCAATGTTTTTGTGCAACATTTTTCTCCATCATTAATGTTCTGGCACAATCCATGATAGATCAATTTCTTCTTTCAGCTATACCATTTTGTGGTGGTGTCCTAGGTGTGGACATCTGTCTTTTTATCCCTCAGTCATTGCAGAACCTCTTAAACTCATTAGAAATGAACTCACCTCCTCTGTCAAATCTCAGACATTTCAGACTCTTACATATTTCCTTTTCTACTTTTTCCAAGTACAACTTAAATAACTAGAATGCATCAGATTTTTCTTTAAGAAACATAACAGTCATCATCCTAGAGTAGTCATCTACAAATAGAATAAAATATTTTTCTCCAGAGTAACTTTTCTCACCAATAGGTCCACAAAGGTCAGTATGAACCAATTCCAAAATATTCTCAGAAGTATGAGTTTTTCTCTTAAAAATAGATTTAGTCATTTTTCCCTATTGACATTGCTTACACATTGCATTCTCAGGTTTCTTTAACTTAGGCAGCCCTCTAACCTTTTTCAATTTACTTATGCTTACCAAGTTATCAAATTTAACATGACATATCCTTTTATTCCATAACCAAACATCATTATATTGTGCAAACAAGCATGTCTCTTCAACTAAGTCTAGAAAAAATAAGTTACCTCTAGTCTGGTCACCACTTCCAACTAATTCTCCATTGGCATCATAGATCTTTGCTTTCCTATGATGGAATTCAACTCTGTAACCAGAGGTGTTCAACTATGCAACACTCAACAAGTTATACTTAAGATCATCAACCCAATACACATCATCACATCTAATCTTGTTAGTCAATTGAATTGATCCTTTCCCTTTAACTCTACAAGGTGTATCATTACCAAACTTAACATAT
>MU226888.1:967598-1071021 GCA_018584345.1 Thuja plicata | reverse complement strand
CATTTACAACTTCCTTTATCCTATCATAATATTGCACTATATTTTCTCCTTCTTGCATTTTTAAATCATCAAACTTACCTCTCAAGCTTTCATATTTGGCTCTTAGTACATTCATATCACCTCCATAGATGGTTTGAAGGGCATCCCACATCTTCTTTGCACTTGTACAGTCCTTGATGTCCTCAAATTCATGATAGTTTAGAGATGATGCAAGTTCCAACATTGCTTGATTATGTTCATGCTTTTCTCTTAATTGTGCAGCATTCAGAACTCCAATAGGGGATACATATTCTTGTTCAATATGTCATTTAGTAGAATCACCAATACCATCCAAGTGAAGTTTCATCAAACTTTTCCATGCAGGAAAGTTGTCCTTGTTAATCTCCGGTCCATCCCTTTTATACATCTTGATCTTTATCTCCAAGTACCTTCAAGCTATTTCAAGAGAACAAAGCTCTAATACCAATTGTTAGAATGAATTTAGAATAATTGAGAGGGGGGTGAATCAGTTATCTTCAGGTCTAGATATGCCCATATAAAACTTTATACCATTTCAACAACTCAGATCTGCTTGGCAGCAATAAACAACAAAAGTGTGCAGTTTACTGTACTAATGAAATAAGCTTATAGAAAATTAACAGTAAAACACAACATAAACATTCACACATTTTGACACCATGATTTAACATGGAAACCCAATATGGGAAAAACCACCAGTAACATGCTACCAAAATTTCACTCTTCTGAAGTGATGCCCTGTTCGGAGCCAACCCTGTTAAAGGTTACAAAACACACTGTCAAATGTGACCTGGTTAAAGAATTTAATCACCCTATCAGGAGAGGCCTTGTCAGAGGACTTATAACATTCCAATGTGAATGTCACCTTGTTCAAAGGATTTATACAATGATGATTAGGTCAACCTGGTTAAAGGATTTGAGCTGATACAATGGTTAGAAAGTAATCAACACATGTGATCTGATACATACAACTTACTTTGCAAATCCAGACCCAATTTTAGCTCTAATGCTAATTCACTAAGTGGCCTCCATTTTCATCTCAAACTTCAGATCTGCTTCTCTATTTAGCCTTCTCTACTAGGTCTTGCCAATCAGTCAATTAACCATGCAATACTCTTGCATACAACTTCTCCTTACACTTGGATACATAACAATAACCTCAATAGGTTATATTATACCTCTTCATCTAGGTCAGATAGATCTTTTGCCGCTTAATCAAGATCATAGATCTTAGGTTAGGTAAAATCCAATGGGTCTTTCCATCATTACATTTAATTTACTTCTCCAATACAGTAATTAATTAAAAATTGAAGCCATGCGCTAATAACAGTTTTCTATGCATTAAATGAGTGTGGACCAATATTAATTAACAATACATATCCCAATAAAATCAACTATGTCGGCCAGAGATCTCAAATCTTATCAATTACTAAAATACTATTGCTTGGCTTTCTTTGTCTCCCTTGACATTTCACTGGTGCTCGGCATCATCTTTTCTTTTCTCGGCATCACCTTTCGCTTTTCTCGGCATTGACTTTTCTTTGCTCGACATCGACCTTCCAATGAACTGTCAGTGAAAGATAAACAACATATCACTTTGCCAAAGTGCCAAATGATCAAGTACTGTGGTGTAAACTAATACCTCAACCATTTCCTCAATCTTCTTTTTATCCTATTCTTCAAATCTTCATCAATAAATAGATATGGTACTCAAACATACAACAATAGTTTCACCAGTTAAGGTTTGACATCAATGACAAAATAACAATTGTCTATATTATAGAAAAATTTCCAACACTTTCCCTCAAGCAAGTTTGAGCTTGATTTAGATATTCCTAAATTATGAAAACATATTACTTTGAAAGCAAATTTTGATTTTTTAGTTGCCCCAAAATTAGGTGATTTGCTTGTTCAATTACTATCTCCAAAATTTAGACAATGAATGTTCAATTATCCCACAGTTTTTAGTGCTTTATGTTGTTCAATTACTTTGTCCAAAGGGAAATTGAAACTTTGAATCTTGTTCAATTAGTCCCACAAATTTTAATGATTTTCTTGTTCAATTACTTTGCCAAAATGAAGTTAAACAATGAGTTTGTTTGCCTTGTTCAATTACTCCAAATTCCTCTCAAGTTTTAAACCAACTTTTGACTTTCTGATTTTCCTCAAGGGAAAAGAGCATACCAATCTAATTGATTTAACAAGTGGTCAGAAAGTGTTCTTAAGTTATAAATCTTGGAATGAAGCTAATCTATCAAGTTTAATCTTATTAAGAACCCTGCAAACCACAAGTTAGTGAACCCTTTCCACCTTCTGCATAGCAACCTGCAAACAAAAATTAGGCTATGTAAAGGACAAAATCACAACAGATCAAAATATTAGTGGTTAGGAAACTTAATGTTCAAATTAACAAGCGAGATATGAGCCTCAAAACTTAGGATGCAATTTAAAATACCATATGTGAGCCTTTACCTGAGATGCGACAAAAGGCATACCAGATGTGAGTTTTCACCAAAAATGACCCAAGATTTCCCAGATGTGATCCTTGAAACTTGAGGTGAGATCAAATATCCTGCGTTGTGATCAAATACCCCAGATATGAGCCTTTGTGACCAAAATCAATTCTAAACATGAAAACTAAAAACACCAATTAGCCAAAAATGATTAGGAAATGAAGGAAAGTGTGAGGAAATGCCCCACAATGGGTGCCAAAAATGTGTGTGTGATTTTATGCACCTGTTGAGAATGACACAACACTTCAATAAGTCATTATATTAGTGAAAATTTATAAAAATCAAGGGTTTGATATTGATCACTAAAACCAACCTATTGCTTCCTATCTAAGAAGAGTTTGAAAAATGCAATAATATGCCCTCAGATTATGCATAAATTAGTGACAAAAACAACCTAGAATGGAAGATTCAAATGAAATTAATCTAATATGCTCAAGTAAAGTTTATTTTAAACTCCAAGATGAAATATTATAACAATACAACTATTAGAGCTAAAAAGTAATATAAGTCCATGTTAGGAATAACAGTCCACAAGACAACTAAGAGGGGGGGTGAATCAGTTGTGATATAGATTATTAAAATTTATACTTTATAAACCAAATCTACAACTGTAAATGATAACACAGTAATAGAAAACACCATAACACAATATTTGTTGTCGAGGAAACCCTGTTAAAGGTAAAACCCCGATGGGAATTAACACCCACAAATAATGTACTGAGAGTACAGTATCCCTGTTATAAGATATTGCCTCTGTTCAGAGCTTGTTACAAAATTATAGTACACAGTCCCTATTAGGAGACAAACCCTATTAGGTGTCAAAGGAAATAGTAGGCTCACTACCAAGGCACACTACCCAAATAAGGTTAAAGCCACCCTCAAGGATTTACAATCTGCACAAGTGTATAAAGCAAATACACAATCAAAGAACTATCTGCCAACAATTGTCTTTGCTTGATTAGTTCCAATGAAGTATCAACTTTTCTTGCATCTAGTAGTCAAAAAGCTTTGTTTCTTCCACACATGCCTTCTCCTATGTTCTCTATCACACTTCTCCACAAGAATTTATCTTTCATATATACCCTTACACAATAACTTATTAGGTCAACCAGTTAAGCTTTCCTAATACATAATTAATTAGGTCATCCAATTAAGGCTTTCTATCATACAAATAATTACATATCCCCTTTCTAAGATACACACAGTATCTAAGACAAGTATACAACATTTATAATTCATTACATATACTTCCAAATCTGCAATTCATATTCACAATTAATTTCACACACTACATGTTTGAAGTCGGCCAGGAAATATCTCTTCTTTAGAATACATGCCACAGCTAATATCATCAGTCTTCAATCAACAATAAAACTCAACCCATTACTCTAACATATGTCAAATTTCCATCTGTAAGCTTGCAAGTTCTAAAATATCTCTGCCAGAAAGATATACCCGAAACACAGAGACCTGCTCTGTCCAGAACCACAGTTGCAGTCCAGAAGACCAGTCTTCACCAAATGAACTGTAACATCCATATAATGTAACATAAAGTCAATTAACCTTAGGGATAAGTTCAGCACACATATTTCTACATAAATCCAACTTCAATCATTTTGAATCATCCGTACAGTGTCTGTACACTCGTTCTAGTTAAGTAGCCAATCTATCTTCTCCATAGAAATATATGTTGACATCAGTGACAAAACATGAATATCAACAGCATGATTAGTAACCAAAAATGATATCATCCAACAATATCCCCCTTTGGAATTGATGGAAACATATGGGAAAATCCATATGCATCAACCCAAAAGTACTCTCTCTCAATACAATCTTCTCAATATCCTCAACATAAATCTTCCCAAAACAATAGGGATTTTCTCATAGATTCCTTCCCCCTTTGGAAGCAATGGAAAAGGGTGCCACCTGTAGTCTTATGTAAGATGTAGCCTTTTCAAATATTCATGTCTAATCATCTAGGTGCAAGATCACCTAAATGTACTCTAGTATTTTTCTGCAATCACTCCCCCTAAGGAGTAGATCCATACATCAAGTCTAGAGAATAATATAGCTCTAAGATCCAGTGGACTGATGCACATTTGCATCATTTATTTTTCACTGGGAGGGGTCATCACCCCAAGTATGCCTTTGAGATATTCAAAAGCATCTTTTGGCAAAGGTTTAGTAAATATATATGCTATCTATTCCTTTGTGCTAATATACTCCAGTTTAATCTCTCTATCTTCTACCTTCTCCCTCAAGAAATGATACTTGATGGAAATTTTTTTATTCTTTGAATGCATTATAGGATTCTTTGACATATTCACTATACTGGTGTTATCACAATGGATAACCACTGGTTCTTTGAAAATTATTTCGATGTCCTTCAGCATTTGTATCATCCAAACAATTTGTGTACAGTTTATTGCAGCAACAACATACTCTGACTCAGCAATAGATTGAGAAATATAGTTCTTCTTCTTGTTCAACCAAGAAACCAACCTCTTTCCATGGAAAAATGCTCCACCACTTGTGTTCTTCCTATCTTTTACATTACCTACACAATCAACATCAGTAAAAGCCTGCAATGTAAAATTATCAAATTTTTCATACCATAATCCATACTCTACTTTTCCTTCCAAATATCTAAAAATTCTTTTCACAGTAGAAAAATGTGTCTCTTTAGGATCTGCCTGATATCTAGCCACAATTCTAACTAGATTGATAATATTTGGTCTAGTGTGTGTCAAATATTGTAGACCTTGAATCATTGATCTATACTTAGTCTGCCCAACACTTTGAGTCTCATCACTTTTAGTTAGTTTATTCCCTATCACCATGGGTGTACCAACAGGTTTACAATCTTCCATTCCAAATTTCTTCAACATTTCCTTAAGGTACTTGGTCTGAGATATAAATGTGCCATTCTTAATCTAATTAATTTGCAAACCAAGAAAAAATTTCATCTCACCAATCATTGACATCTCAAACTCATTCTCCATTTCTTTAGCAAAATTCTTACTCATTTTATCATCACCTCCAAAAATAATATCATCAACAAAAACTTTTATAATTAATATTTCATCTTCATCAGTTATTAAATACATATTACTATCTACATTACCTTTTCTGAAACCAAGATGAAGTATATGTTTATCTAGTCTTGTATACCATGCCCTCGGTGCTTGTTTCAGTCCATATAGTGCCTTCTTCAGTCTGCAAACCATGTTTTCATCATCTCTCAAAGGAAAACCATCAGGTTTCTCAATGTACACTTCTTCTTCTAGATCACCATTAAAGAATTCTAATTTCACATCCATCTAATACACTTTAAAGTCTTTATGTGTAGCATAAGCAAGAAATAGTCTCATAGCTTCCAGTATAGCAATAGGTGCAAATGTTTCTTCATAGTCTATGCCTTCTTGTTGTGAGTAGCCTTTACATACCAGTCTAGCCTTGTTTCTTACCACTGTGCCTTCCTTATCCATTTTTCTTCTAAAAACCCACTTAGTGCCAATCACATTCTTGTTCTTAGGTCTAGGAACCAATTCCCAAGTATTGTTCTTCTTTATCTGTTCTAGTTCTTCTTCTATGGATTTAGTCCAAGATTCATCTTTACATGCTTCATCATTAGTCTTGGGTTCAACTTGAGAAATCAAACAGATCTCATCTCTAACTTTAGATCTAGTCATCATGTCTTTTCTTGCATCACCAATAATTTGGTCTTCAGGGTGGTTTTTCTTGACATACCTTGGTGTCTTTAATGTCTAAGTAGCTTCTTCATGTTCTTCTTCTTCAATCTCATTCTCGATCATCAAGGGTCCTTCAAGTTCAACAACAACTTCTCTTGATTCTGTTATTTGATTACAATCATACATTCTTTCCTAAATTTGAAATTTCTCATCTATCCTCACATTGGCGCTTTCAATTAGTTTCCTCAGTCTCAGATTGAAAAATGTATATGCTTTACTCTTAGTGGAATAAACAAGAAAGATTCCTTCATCACTTCTAGCATCAAACTTTCCTATCTCATCATCTCTTTTTATATAACATTTACTACCAAATATTCTAAAATATTTCACAGTAGGTGCATGATCAAACCATAATTCATAAGGATTTTTATTTGTACCTTCTCTGATCTAAATTATATTTAATGTGTACATAGCAGTGCCAGCTACTTCTCTCCAATGAACATGTTATACATTTCCTTCTAGCAACATAGTCCTTGCAGCATCTAATATGGTTATGTTTCTTTACTCTGCTATCCCATTCTGTTGTGGAGTTCTAGGAGCTGAATTATATCTATGTATTTCATTTTCTTCACAATATGTATTAAACAGTTCTGATGTAAACTCTCCTCATTTGTCTAATCTCAAACATTTCATCTTTAAACTAGATTCATTCTCAAATTTTTCTTTGAACAACTTGAACTTGTCAAATGCTTCAGATTTCTCTCTCAAATATGTAACCCACATCATTCTAGAAAATTCATCAACAAAAAGTATAAAATACCTTTCACCATAGTATGATATTGTTCTTATAGGACCACATAGATCTGTATGCACTAGATCCAAATTTCCTTTTTCTGAATAAGCTTTTCTCTTTAAAGTGCTTCGAGTTTGTTTTCCCATAACACATTCTCTACACATAGTTTTTGATGGCTTTACAATTTTAGGTAGATCTTTTACTACTTGTGTCATACTTCCCTTCACAATGTTATCAAAATTAACATGACAAAATATTTTGTGTCATAGCCATCTTTCATCAACCTTTGCAACAAAACAAGAAGCTTTAGATGTGTTCAATTCAAATACATTACCTCTGGATTTACTACCAGATGCTATCAAGTCTCCTTTTTTTCTCTTGATATTACACTTTTTGTTTATGAAGTTTAGTTGATAACCCTTGTCCACTAGCTGTCCAACACTCAACAAATTGTTCTTAAGTCCATCAACAAGTAATACATTGTCAGTGTTAGTCTTTCCATCCAAGGAAATAGATCCAATTCCAATAATAAGTTTAGGAGTATTGTCACCAATTCTAAAAACACCACCATCATGTCTTTTCAAACTCACAAACTTATTTTTATCTCTAGTCATATGATGTGAACAACCACTATCTATGACCCATTCAGATTTATTTTCAACTTGAGATACTAATGCTTTTTCTTCATGCATAGGTTCATCATCCTTAATAGAAATAAATCCAATTTTATCATAATCACCATTCTCATCATCAAATATACCTTCACTAGCATAATAACATTCCTTATCATTTGAGAACTTAGACCTAAAAAACTTAGGTTTGTGCTTTGGAATTCTTGTAGGGCATCTAGATGCAAAATGACCGATCTTGTTAAATGAAAAACATTTCAAAGGTAATTTTCCCTTAAACTTACCCTTACCTCTCTTTTCTCTCCTGGCAATCAATGCAAAAATTTAATCTAGCTTTATTTCTTCTTCCTGTATATGTTCCCATTCATCAGCATAGGCTCCAAGTTCTTCTTTTAGATCATTATTGCTTGAGCTTGCATTTCCAGGTAAGATTATTTTGCTTTTGTGCACGGTTTCTTTAAATGCTGACTCAACCTTAGGTAGAGTGTCTCCCAATTTTGTGGCTTCAAATGTAGTTATCTTTCCAATCAACATCTCTTTGGTGAAGTTCGGTGTCAAAGATATGATCTCCTCTATAGCTTGAACCTTGGTTCTATATGTAGGTGTCAAAGATCTGAGTATCTTTGCAATAACTTCTTCCTCACTGTAAGTTCCTCCAGAGTTCCTAATACCAGTCACTACCTCAGTAATTCTCTATGAATGTGCTCTGATATTCTCATCTTCTTTCATCTTTAGTGATTCCATCTTTGTCTTCTAGTTATGTAACTTTGCTTGCTTTGTAAACTTGTCTCCAACATATAGTGCTTCCAATCTTGACCAGCTTTCATGTGCCGAGTCCAAATCCTTTACTTCAATAAATTCACCTTCTGATAATGCACTAATTAAGGATTCCCTTGCAACCATATTTCATTAGAATAGCTTCTTTTGATCATCACTAGCTTTCTCTAATTGATCTTCAGTCTCTATCTTTTCCTTCTTCTTTGTTATCATCCAGTAGTTAATTCCCAAACATAGAAAATGTGTTCTCATCTTGTTCTGCCAACTATCAAAGTCTTCAAAGTCAAACTTTGGACTATCCTTCCTATAGAAAGTTGTCTTCAAGATCACCTCAAGCTGTTAAACTTTCTCTCTGAGGACCAATAGCTCTAATACCAATTGTTAGGAATAAAAGTCCACAAGACAATTGAGAGGGGGGGTGAATCAGTTGTGATATAGATTATTAAACTTTATACTTTATAAACCAAATCTACAAATGTAAATGATAACATAGTAATAGAAAACACCATAAGACAATATTTTTTGTCAAGGAAACCTTGTTAAAGGTAAAACCCCGATGGGAATTAACACCCACAAATAATGTACTGAGAGTATAGTATCCATGTTAAAAGATATTAGCCATATTAGGAGCTTGTTACAACATTATAGTACACAGTCCCTGTTAGGAGACAGACCCTATTAGGAGTCAAAGGAAATAGTAGGCTCACTACCAAGGCACACTTCCCAAAGAAGGTTAAATCCACCCTCAAGGATTTACAATCCACACAAGTGTATAAAGAAAATACACAATCAGAGAACTATCTACCAGCAACTATCTTTGCTTGATTAGTTCCAATGAAGTATCAACTCTTCTTGCATCCAGTAGTCAAAAATATTTGGATATTCCACACATGCCTTCTCCTTTTTTCTCTATCACACTTATCCACAATAATTTATCTTTCATATATACCCTTACACAATAACTTATTAGGTTGGCCAGTTAAGCTTTCCTAATACATAAATAATTAGGTCAGATAATTAAGGCTTTCCATCATAAAAATAATTACATAGCCCCTTGCTAAGATACACATGGTATCTAAGACAAGTATACAACATTTCTAATTCATTACATATACTTCCATATCCGCAATTCATGCTCACAATTAATTTCATACGCTACATGTTTGAAGCCGGCCAAGAAATAGATCTTCTTCAGAATACACATCATAGCTGACATCATCAGTCTTCAATAAATAATTGAACTCAACCCGTTACTCTAACATATGTCAGTTGTC
The DNA here is from genome assembly GCA_018584345.1 of Thuja plicata. NCBI lineage: Eukaryota > Viridiplantae > Streptophyta > Pinopsida > Cupressales > Cupressaceae > Thuja > Thuja plicata. The sequence continues at coordinate 1,061,322 of MU226888.1, read as the reverse complement.
CATCTATAAGCTCACAAGTTCTAAAATATCTCCACCAGAAAGATATATCTAAAACACAAAGACCTGCTCTGTCCAGAATCACAGTTGCAGTCTAGAAAACCAGTCTTCACCAAATAAACTGTAACATTCACATAACATAATATAAAGTCAAGTGACCTTAGGAATAATTTCATCACATATCCTTCTACATAAATCCAACTTTGATCATTCTGAATCATCCATACAGTGTCTGTACACTCATTCCAGTTAAGTAGCTAGTCTGTCTTCTCCATAGAAATATATGTTGACATCAATGAAAAAACATGAATATCAATAGCATAATCAGTAACCAAAATAGATATCATCCAATAGTCCCTAGTAATATGAAAAACTTAAGTTTACTCTTTCAACTCTCCAAATATGGGCAGCATAAGGATGCTTTCAACTATTAAAATTAAGGGCCATTTGAGCTCAAAAACCATCCAATTTATAGAAGAAATGGAGGAATGGGGGAAGGATCTAGAAGGGAAGCCATTAATGAGGGTGTTAGACTCATTAATGAGGAGTGTGGAAGAGAATGTGTAAGAGGCATTAATGCTTCATTTATGAAAGCATTAATGAGGCATGGTGAGGGTTTAAGAAGCATGGGTGAGGGTTTAAGGTCAAGCTTGAGAAAGTTGACTTTTTGGGGAGGGTTGAATTCCTAATCACAAAATTAGGAATGTGACAAGCTTAGGGGTAGCTTAGAATTAAGATTAAGGGTTAAGGCATGTGATTAAGGAGATGGAGAAGATAGGAGAGAGAATGAGTGGAGGGGGGATTAGCAAATTAGGGTTAATTAGCTAATTAAGAAGAATTAGCATGTGAGAAGGGGTTGGAATGAGATTGAACTCATGGTTGGGTATTTGAGATTGGTTAGGTTAGAGGGAATATTAATGAAATTAAATATGTAAATAATATATTCACTCAATAATAGAGATTTTAATTAATTATTTTAGCTATTATTGCTTTGTAATAATTAATTAGGACTATAGCTAGATTGAATTAATTAGGCTAGGGAATTGATTTTCTCTCTTTTGCAAGTGAGGAGTTTGAAATTGGGATTTTATTTAATTCCTTTTAAATTAATTATCTTAGCCATGTATTTGATTTTTTTTGAATTGGCTAAAAATGATTAATTTAGATTAGTGATTAGATCACTTAGGAGATTAATTTTGATTTCAAAAGAATTATGCCAACCGATTAAAGAGTTGTCTTGACATAATTAGGCGTATGATCACACTTAGGGAAAATAGGGTCTATAGTCAAAGCAGACCAAATTAGGGTGGTTACAGTAGTAATAACATAAGGCCCCAGTCAGTTGGGTTCAAACTTTCCTTTTTGTTCTCTATTCAGCTATTTTTAGGATTCTCTTTGAGAACAAGATCCCCCACTTGAAATTGTCATGGTTTTACCTTCTTAATGTACCCTTTTGACATTCACTTATGGTACACTTTGAGATGATCGAGCGCTTGTTGCATGAACTCATCAAGTAGTTCTAGTTCATGAACCCTATCCATGCAGTATTGTTCATCTGTAACAAGACCTTGGAGAGATACTAGAAAAGATGAAATTTCTACTCCAATGGGTAGCATTGCTTCCATGCCATAGATTAGAGAAAATGGCATGGATCCAGTTGGTGTTTGGATACTTGTTCTGTAGGCCCATAGTTCTGGATTTAGTTGAAAATACCAGTCTCTGCCAGACTTACTCACAGTTCTATGTAATATTTTTAGAATGTTTTTGTTTGAATCCTCAGCTTGTCCATTACCTTGAGGATAATAGATTGAATAACAATGCTGAGTGATATGAAACTGTGTACAAAGGTCCTCAATGTCTTGGTTTTTGAACTGGCCCCCATTGTCTATTCTAATAGAAGAGGGTATCCCATACCTACAAATGATGTAGTTCAAGATGAACATAGCAACCTGTTTGCCAGTGGCTTTGATTAGAGGCACAACCTCGACCCACTTAGTGAAATACTCAGTGGCTATAATGATGTACTTGTGTCCACTTGAAGAATTAGGATAGATTTTTCCAACAAGATCAAAGGCCCATTGTTGAAATGGTCAATGTGTTATAAAAGGTATGAGTTATCTGGTTGGAGCATGGATAAGGTTTTCATGTCTTTGACATTTGTGACATGTTTTGGAAAACTAAACAACATATTTTTCCATTGTAGGCCAGTAGTAGCCAACTCTTAATAGTTTCTTAGCTAATGAAAATCCATTTGAGTATGATCCACATACACCTTTGCCAACCTCTTTTAATGCGCGGTCAGACTCTTCTTGTTCTAAACACCTAAGAAGTGTACTATCAAGACCTCATCTATATAAGTTAGTACTGATGAGGACATAACATGATGTAGTTCTAATTGAAGCTCAATTTTTTCATTTCTTGATAGGCCATTGGGTAAGGTTTGATTAGTAAGATAAGCAATTTTTTTGGCATATCTAGATTGGTCTTGGGCATTTAAAGCACAAATTACTTGGGATTTAGGTGTATCAAAGGCTGGAAGGCATAATTCTTCCACCAAGAAGTCATAGCGTAATTGGTGTTCTTCCAGTTATAACATGGATGCTAGTGTAGCCATAGCATCTGCATATTTATTTTCCAGTCTTGGTATTTTTTGCAATGTGATGAAGACAAAGTAATTTATCAAGTCTTCAACTAGTTATTTGTAGGGAATCAACTTCTCATCTTTTGTCTGATAATCTCCATTAACTTGGTTGATAATAAGTTGAGAGTCACCATACACATGTAACTCTACAATTTTTCATTCCATAGAAAGCTTGAGTCTATTTACCAATGCTTCATATTATGAGATGTTATTTGTGCATGGAAACATCAGTTTATATGCCTTGGGTATTTTTTAGCCTTGAGGAGTGATAAATAGAACCCCTACTCTAGATCCTTGTTGTGTGAAAGAACCATCAAAATAAATCTTCCACGAATATCCAGTTAAGTGCATGATTGTTTTATCTAGAAATTTAATTATCAAGGGTGCATCATCTTAGAATTTTGAATCAAATAGTTGATCTATGAGGAATTTTCCTTTGATAGCCCTTCTATCAACATACTCAATATCAAATTCACTTAGAATCAAGACCCATTTGGCTAGTCTTCCTGTCAATGTTGTTTTACTCGGGAGATATTTGAGAGGATCTATTTTTGCAATAAGTTTCACTATATGCGAGAGAATGTAGTGTCTCAGTTTCTAGGATGCTAAGCAATATTTTTCAATAATATTGTAATTGAGTTCATAAGACATCAAGGTCCTGTTGATATAATAGATCATTCTTTCCTTTTTGTTTTCATCCTCTTGTGCTAGCAATACTCCAAGCGATGAAGCCGTAGCTGAGATATAGAGGAGTAGTGGTCTTCCATGAATAGGTTACATAAGAATAGGAGTAGCCAAGTAATATTTTAATTTTTTGAGCTTGTTTTCACAATGCTCATCCCATTTGAAGAAGCACCTTTATGTAGCATTTTTGTGAAAGGTTGCACTCTATCTTCTAGTTGTGACATAAATCTCCTGATGGACTGAAGTCTTCCTTGAAGTGTCCTAATTTGACTGATATTGCGAGGAGGTGACATTTACAGTATAGCTTTTACCTTTTCTCAATTCCTTTAGCTGATACAATAAACCCTAAGAGTTTCCCTGATTGGACTCCAAATGCACATTTCTTTGGATTAAGTTAGAATTGAAATTGCTCCATGCAATCTAGTATCTTTCTCAAGTCTTCAATGTGAGTTATTCTTATTTTTGACCTAGCTAATGTATCGTCCACATAATCTTCCATGTCTTTTTGTATCATATTATGGAAGATTGTTGTCAGGGCTCTTTCATATGTAGCACCAACATTCTTTAGTCCAAATGGAATGATGTTCCAGAAAAATGTTCCCCATGCGCATGCAAATGTTGTATTTTCTTGGTCCTCAAGAGCAATCTTAATTTGGTTATAGCCCTAAAATCCATCCATAAGAGAATACATCTAATATCCCGCTATGAGATCTATAATCATATTAATATTTGGCAGCAGAAAATCATCTTTAGGAAAATATTTGTTTATGTCTCTAAAGTCTGTGCAGATCTTGATAGATTTATCTATTTTAGAAACTGGTACTACATTAGACATCCATCTTGCATAAGTGATTACTCTTATGAATCCAAATTTTAATAGATATTCCAGCTCTTCTTTCACTAATGCCACATGTGGATGCATCTTCCTTAATTTTTGTTTCACAGGTTTGATTCCAGGAACTATAGATAAATGATGCATTATTAATTTAGGATCGAGCCTAGGCATACCAGTGTAAGACCACACAAAGTTGATCTTCTTTTCTTTGATAAATTCAGTGAATTGTATCTTTTCTTCTTCTGATAAGGATTTTTCCAAGTGAACAAATTGAGGAGCTTCTATTCTTACCAAGTGAACTGGTTGTGTAGGTTCTATCAGAACTGAAGATCTTTCTTGAGAGTGGTCAGGGAGGATATCAAGAATCTCATCTTTTGGCACCTCTAAGAGGTTTTCACCATCATATACATCTTTTATTTTTACTTTTTTAGAATCTGATACTGCCACAATGTGGTTTTCACCATCAGTTCTTTTTTTCTTTTTATTTGTCAATTTGTGACTAAGAAACTTGATATCATCCTCTATCATGTTCACGCTCCTTGTACAAAGTATAGTCATTGGGGAAGTTCATGATAGGAGTAGGATTTGAATTGGTCCAATCAATCAAGGAAGGTTTTACCAAGGATAATGATTCAGAGTTTCGTAAGGACAGCATCATGTCAGCGTCAAGACTATTAACTGACAAGACATGTTCTATTAAGTCAGCTTCTACAGTGTTTAGATCATTAAGAGTCAAAACGTCATTAATAGGGTTGTTGTTAGTAATATACAGACCTAACTCTAGTGACTCATCAGTTGAGATTTATTCTTCTTCCCTCATCAAATTGAAACTCATAGCTTGTATCCTTTGAATGTCCTCTATACCTAGTAAATCACTAGTATCTCCATCAACAATCCTGGGTAGTGATATCTCATCTGACTCTGGGACAACAACAGTGTTAGGGGAAGTGTTAGAACTCTCTCCTATCTCCAATACAGATGAAAATTTGTGAATCACATCTACCTCAATTTCCATGGTAGCATCAGGCAAGTTATCCCATTCATAATCATGTGAGTCTATTATTTCATCATTAGATCTGTTTAAGAACTCGACAATAGTTACTTGATGTACTATATTAGCCACTTGTAGATCAAAGTGTGGTAAGTCTAGGAAATGTGAAATTGTGAGCAATTTCCCCTATTTAGGATGTATATCTTGTTGTTGGGGGACTTCTTTATGAGATTATTCTATCTATTGGACTTATGGAGAGTCTTCTGTTGTTTTCTCTACTTCTTGGGAATCGGTTTGTGATAACAAATGATGATGAGGCTCTTGTTGTGCTACAAAAGTAGGTACATATCTTTCTCCTTGATATTCAGGATACTTTGTACCAATATTTAATAATATTTCATATGTCCATGGTTCCAATGTTGTTTCTTCTTCTTCATCATCACTTCCTTCATCAATTATTGGACCATCTCTAGAAGTAGGGTTTTCATATTTGTTATTGAAACCTAATCCTATTTTGTCTTTGGTGTTTTTTAATTCCATGTGTATAGGTTCATAAAGTCCTTTTCCTTTATCTCCTGAAGGTCCCCTCCCTTTGTATCCCATTTTTTTGAGAAGGTCATATCCTTTACCATACTTTTTTGGGGATATATCCACATTTTTTACCTCATTTTCTCTCTATTCTGCTTTATAGAGCCAATCCAAGACTAATTTATCTTCTTTTTCATCCTCTTGAGAAGTAGAGGCTCTAACCATACCAGTTGGTTTGTGAATGTATTTTTCTTTTGATACAGTAGGTGTGAAAGATGAGGAAGGTTTCCCATAAGATCTTGGAGACACAAGAATATTAGTCAATGACAACATCATGTCTAGTTTGTAATCCCCCATACTGGTTTCTTCAAGTTTTAGTATCTTTCCAAAGCTTCTCATCACCATGTCTTTATAATTTTTAGGTATGGATTCTTTTGGGACTTCCTTATTGTGAGGAACCATTTTGTCTACTTTAACACTATTGCAAGTGTAGCTTGAATCTGCGAGAATTGTTACTTCCACCCCATTATGTGGGAATTTGATGCGTTGGTGTGAATTAGATGGCATTGTTTGCATTTCATGTATCCAAGGTCTCCCTAGTAAAATTTTATAGGCCAATGGTAGATCAAGAACTTGAAAAATCACATTTTGTTCAATTGGTCCTATTCTGATTGGTAGAACAATGAGTCCTTTGGATGATCTTTCTTCTTCATCATAATCTTTTATAGTTATCTTACTTCTTGAATCAATGGTTTATTCTGAAAGACCCAACTTCTTGATTAGATTGAGAGTACATATTTTCAACCCTACACCCCCATCTATCAATACACATTTCACAAGGGATTTCTATATCAAGACTTCAATGTGAAGGGGTTGGTTATGAAGATGAGTCAATGATTTGTCATCTTCTTCTAAAAAAGAGAGATAATGTGGAGCTAAGATATGATTTACCATTTCCTAGAACTTGTCTACATTAATGTATTTTGGAACATTACAAGAATGTAGGGCTTGTTCAAGAACTTCCCTATGCACTGAAGATATCTTGAGTAACTCAAATATAGAAATTTGAGTTGAGGTTCTTTGCAACTGGTCAACCAAGTTATAGTTTGTAGATGGGATAGTAACTGTTTGTCTTGTTGTTGTTGGTTTGGGAATTGTGACAATAGGTACTGTAGATGATGTCACTTGTTTTGATGAGGAGTTAGCTCATTTTATCATGACTTGTTCCTGGCTTTGAGTCACCGCATTTGATTGTTTTGATGTGTCTTTGGCACCTTTAATAGTGATCACATTGATTGATTCATATTTAATCTCCAACATGTTGATCACATTATTGTTATTAGAGTAGGTGTAATTCACTTCATTTCCTTTTCATTTAGAATCTTCCCCTTTTTTGTAGTTAGAGAACGGTTTGTTAAATGTTGCATGATCTTCGTTAGTGGTATGTCCTTCCACTTTGATTTTGCCTCCTTCAATAAGGTCTTGTATAACATGTTTAAGATTAAGACATTCATTGGTCTTATGTCCTTTTTTTTTATGAAAGACATAGTAGGCATTTTCATTCCACCATCTTGGTTTAACTTTTGGTTCCCATGGCTTTGAATTGAGAATTGTGAGGACTTTGATATTTGAGAGTGTCTTCAAAACAGTCTCAAGAGGTTCTTCCAATGGAGTAAATGTTCTTTGAGGTCTAGTCCATGGTTTACTCTTGTTTTTCTCATTGTTTCCTCTTGGTATTGTGGTTGTTACCTTAGATTATTTGTTCCCTTGTAATTTGTTCATTAGATTGAACACCGCTGGTTTAGGATTAGCAATGGATGCTTCTACCACTCAATCACTAACAAAATTCTTATTCTTGTTCCACCATTTAGGTTTGTTGTTGTAGTTGTTAGATTTTTTATCAATTTGGAGCATCATCTCTCCTTTCTTAACCATGACATCTTCAGCACGGATGACATTTTTTTATCATTTTATCAAAGCTTGGTGAATCTTGCATTTTCAAATCATAGTTCATTTCGGGTACCAAGTTGTTAATAAAGATTTCCATATTTTATGATTCAGGTATTGCTCTTGAGTACCTTGCAAAGATTATCCTCCACCTTTGTAAACAGTGTGTAAAGGATCCATTGGTTCATTGCTATGTGTTACAAAGATCCATCATAGTTATTTTATGTTGTATAATATAGGAGTAATGTTGGACAAATATTTGTATTAAGTCCTCAAAATACTGCACACTAGGTGTGAGTTTGGAGAACCACTCCATATCATTTCCGCCTAGACTTCCCGTAAATAGCCTCATTAGATATGTAGGTTCATGCATGTACTCAATGTTTAGAGCACAAAACTCTCTAAAATGGTCATGTGGGTCAGTTTCTCCCATGTAATTGTCATATTTGGGTCTTACCATGTTAGGGGGAAATGGAACCATGTTGATACTCTTGTCAAAAGGAAATGGACATATATGTTCCAAAGAGTATTTTTTGTTGGTTTGACCTTTTCTTGCTTGAGTTTTGCAAGTTCGGATTGCATTAAGGTCAATTTTTTGGTGAGAATAGAAATAGGTGTTTGTACCTCTTTTTCCTTTAGTCTCTCAACATAATAGTATTTGGGAAATCTTACCCCAAGAGAGGCTAGGAGTAGGAAATATTTCTCCTTATCTTCACCAATAATTTTTTCCAATGTCCTTTGGAATTTTCTACTTTTTTTGAGCTCATTGTACTCTTCTTCGGATATATCTTCATCACTATCTGGTCAAACAAAGGATGACTGATATTTTTTTCTTCGTGTCTACTCTCTCTTTCATTTTGGTCTTGTTCATTGTTGTATTTTTCAAAAGTTGTACTCCATCCTTGATGAGGAGCTTCCATTGTGGGTGATTCTTGATCATATAAGGGATTCCAAGATGTCTCTCCTTGTTGAAGCTGAAGTAATATAGGAGGTATCTCTGATTCATCAGCAAGGTATTGATTGTGTCTTGTGTTAACCATGAAAGCTAGGTCTCAACTTCATCAAAGGTTTTCCAATAGTGTTAAATAGGATTCCAAATTTCCTGAGTAAGTGTGTCCAAGTAGTGGAAGTGTGTTTGTGTTTGTGCTTGTTGTGAGTGAATGGCTCCAGTGTCAGAGGGTTAGAATTCCCTAATAGTGAGCTGGGAATCAGGAGGTTTTGATAAGTGAGTAGACCACACATTTTGGGACCAATTGGGAAAATCCAAAAAGGACATGCAAGGTAGACTTCTAAGAAGATTGTGAAACAGCGACAGGAGGACCAATAAGAGAAACAGGACTAGACTTAATAGCCAAAATGGTATCCAAAAACACTAAGTTTCTCTGAGATGCAGGTGTGCAAGTACCCACTTTCCTAGATGTGACTCCTTAAATGCAAGCTATGTTATCCCAGATGCGAGTTTTGAAATGCAGTATGCAAGATTTGAAATGTTGTATGTGGGAAACTTTCTTGCATGCAAGCCAGGAATGAACCAAAGAGATGAAGTTCCCTAGATGTAAGTTGATGCAACTAGATGCGACCTAGGATAGACCAAAAGTGAGCCTTTGATGGTTTTTCATGTTTTGTCAATTTTTTGTCTCAAAGTACGTGAAATTTGTTCTAATAGCAGAGTTTTTCTGAGACTTTCCAGAGAGTTTTAAATAGCATGTGTGTCAAGGAATGAAAATTATTGCTTGTTTAAAGGATTTTATCTTTTGTTGAGCTTTTAGGACACATCAAGCAATTTTCTTTTGTTAAGGGTGATCAAACACTTTCCCTATTCCCTAGATTCTAAGCATAGAATGAAAATATATGCTTGTAGACTCAGGTAAACACTCACATGCTAATCAAAATATAGCCATCACCAAGCACACAATGGCTCCAGTCATGATTCTATATTATCTAACTCCAAACGCAAGTGAGGGCACAAAATACGTGAAATTTATTCTAATAGCAGAGTTTTTCTGAGACTTTCCAGAGTGTTTTAAACATGTGTGTTAGGGAATGAAAATTATTGCTTGTTTGAAGGATTTTATCTTTTATTGAGCTTTTAGGACACGTCAAGAAATTTTCTTTTGTTAAGGGTGATCAAACACTTTTCCTATTCCCTAGATTCTAAGCATAGAATGAAAATCTTTGCTCGTAGACTCAGGTAAACACTCACATGCTAATCAGAATACAACCATCACTAAGCACGCAATGGCTCCAGTCATGATTCTGTATTATCCAACTCCAAATGCAAGTGAGTGCACAAAATGACGAGTATCTTGGGGAAATTACTATTTTCCTTGCACAAATATTATCACCCTTTCAGAGATAAACCAGGTTTGTTTTGACTACAAGTGTTTTTTAATTATGGGCATCTGTTCGCAATTGTCCCCCATAGAATTGCACAAGGAAAAATTGAGGCGTATATCCCTATGAGTACTCAAATGTGTGTAGTCTTGCAAGAAATATTCAAGCAGCTCTGCTCTACACACACTCAAGCATGTTCAAGGAATGATGTCGAAATTCCAAGAACAAAACTGACTACATCTTCCTAGGCTTTGGCCTACAAGGAAGAATATTGATTATAGTGAGTTGGAAAGACTGGCGTAAAACTTTCCTCACTTGGGTCATCCCGGGAGATTTTTTCCTCAACCAATAGGCCATCTAATGTTTTTAAAGAAATGAAAAAGGATTAGTGAGCTTAGGAGTCTAGATTTCTTATTCTTCAAAAGAAGAAGAGAATAATCTCTTATTCCATGTTGTTTTCTCCCACAAACACACCAAACATGTTCATTTACTCAAAATTTGTAACTTAAAACTCAATCGCCCATGACGAGTCTTTGATTTTTCCAACTTGACAAAAAGAGAAAATCCTCTAGTGAGACTAAGTAATAAGTTTAAGTTCAACTTTTATGTTCCTATTGTAAGAAAGAACAAAGCATATGAAATAAAATGTGTCTTGTTCAATTTCCCCAAATTAAGGTGATTTTCTTATTCATTAAATTTTCCAAAATTAGACGATTTGAGCTTGTTCTTTTTGCCACAAAATTAGTGCTTTTCTTGTTCAATTTCTATCCAAAAATTAGAAAGATTGAGCTTGTTCATTTACCCACAAGATTTAGTGAATAACTTGTTCAACTACTTTCCCAAAAATTTAGACAAGTGAGTTTGCTTTGTTCATTTCCTCAAATTCCTTATCAAATATTAAATTGACTTGTGATTTTCTTATTTTCCTTAAAGGAAAAGAGCATAATCCTCTAGCCAATGTACTAAGTGATGGAAAAGGAATTTAGTTTTGAAAGCTTTGAACAAATAGAGTCAAGTTGAATGATTTGGCAACCTAAAAACCACAAGTTAGTAATTTCTTTTCAACTTTTTGAGAAAAGGTCTCTGACAACAACCTACAAATAAATGTTAGGTTGTTTAAAGCACAGAAACACACATGGTTAGAAGATTAGTGGTTATACTTTTAAATTTGCAATTCAAACAACCAAATGCGACTACATTTCCTGAATGCAAGCCTAAAATTCCTATATGTGATTGATAGTTATGGATGCGATCCTTTATACTAAAGGTGAGGAAATATTTACCGGATGCGAGTCTTCCCTAGATGCAATACAGGATCCACCAGATGCGATGTCAAAAATATGGGATGTGATTGCTTTTCCTAAATGCGATGATCTTTCCTGCATGCGAGCTTTAACAACTAAAGGCAACTCTAAACCTGAAAATAAAGAACACAAATCAACCAAAAAGAAGTTTAAAATGAGGAGAAATCTAAGGATTTGCCCCATGGTGGGTGCAAGAAATGTGTGTGTATTATGTGGATCTACTAGTTGTTACACAACACTTTAATATGTCATTGCATTAGTGAGATAAACATGAAATATCAAAGGAAAAGAACATATACATCAGTAAAATTGACATATTTCTCCCTATCTAAGAAGAGTATGAAATATGCTATAATTTCCCTCAGATTATGCATAAATCAGTGACAACATAATGCTTAGAAAGGAAGATTTAACTAAAATGCAAGCTAAATTCTCAATCAAAGTTCATTTTAGAGCTCCAATTGAAATATTATGAATTATAAGAGTAGTGAGCTAAAATGCATTAACAATATCTAAGAATATGAGCAGCATAAGATTGCTTTCAAATTGTGAAGATTAAGGGCCCATTGAGCTCAAAATTCATTCCTCTTATAGAATAATTTGAGGAATGAGAGGTTAGGATTGAATTGTGAAGAGAGGTGGAGATTGAATCTTTTTTGATCCATGTGAGGTGATCCAAGTGATTTAAATCTCATTGGCTAATGGATTGACTTTCCATTTTGCAAGTGAGGAGTTGTAATTAGGATTTTATTTAATTCATTTTAATTAATTACCTTAGCCATGTATTTGTTTCTTTTGATTTAATTGATTTGATTTGATTTAATTGGCTAAAGAAATTAATGTAAATTAATGATTAGATCACTTAGGAGATTAAATTTGAATTAGATGAACTATGCCAATTAATTGAAGAGTTGTCTTAACATAATTACGGGTATGATCACACTTAGGGAAAATAGGGTCTATGGTCAGAGCAGACCAAATTAGGGTGGTTACAAACCTCAAAATAATATTCACATAAGAACTTCATCCATCTACATTTTCGAGCATTAAGGTTAGGTTGAGTGAAAATATACAAAAGGCTATGATGATCTGTATGGAGCTAGAAATTGTGACCTAACAAGAAGTGTCTCCATTTCACTAAAGCATGGACAACTATTGCTAACTCAAGTTCATGTGTGGAATAGCTAAGCTTGTGGTCTTTACATTTTATAGAATCATAAGAAATAACTTGGACTTACTACATTAGGACTATCCCAATCCCTTCTATTGCAGCATCTGTACAAACCACAAAGTTTCCCGAGTGGTTAGGAACTGCCAAGATCGGAGCACTGGTCAACTTTTCCTTTAAACACTAGAAGGATGCCACACACTTCTCTATCCATAAAAATTTCTTCCCTTTCCTCTATAAGGAAGTGATCAGGTGAGTTATTCAGGAGAATTTCCAGTCAAACTACCTATAATAACCAGCCAGGCCCATGAAAGTGTAGACATTAGAGACATTAGTGGGAGTTGGCCACTCTACTATGGCATATATCTTTGTTGGGTCAACCACAATACCATCCCCCAAGGTAAAATGCCCAAGATAATTAACCTTTATGTGGAAGAACTCACATTTCTCAAGATTAGATGAAAGTTGGTTATCTCTTAAACACTATAACACTTGTCGAAGATGATATTCATGTTCCTCAAATGTTTTGGAAAATACTAAGATGCCATCCAAGAAGAATATCACAAATCAATCCAAATAGGTTTTTAAAACCCCGTTCATCAAGCTCATGAATACTGAGGGAGCATTTGTTAGCCCAAATGGTACTACAGTGAACTCATAGTGACCATACCAAGCATGGAAAGTTGTACAATGGATATCTTCCTCATGAATTCTTAGTTGGTGGTACCCAGATTTAACATCAATTTTTGAAAAATACTTTTTCCCCTTTCATTTGAACAAATATGTCATCGATACGAAGCAAAAGATACCAATTCTTAATGGTGAATTTATTGAGCTGACAATAATCAATGTATTATCTGAGAGATTCAGACTTCTTATTTACAAAAATAGCTAGGGTTTCACATGGGAAAACATTGGGTCTTATAAACCTCTTATCCAAAAGTTCTTCTAACTATAACTTAATTTCACCAATTTTCTACGTGGTCATGTGATACGGAGCCTTTGAGATAGGTTTCACGCCTGGCACCAAGTCTATATGGAAATCAATATCCATTTTAAGAGGCATTCCAAGTATTTCCTTTGGGAATAAATCTATGAATTCCTATAATAAAGAGTGATCAAGTGTTACACTTTTACTTTCCCTCTCATCTAGGTCATTAACTAAGACTACAAACAACTGGCATCTCTTACACATGTACTGCTTGAGTTGCATCACAGATATCATGCAGAGGGAGATGGGTTGTTGGACCCCAACAATCTTATTTTTCTCCCTTGAATCATCTACACACTAAATGCTCTTATATCTACAATCTAAGATGGTTTCATGAGCATCTAGCCAATCCATACCAAGAACTACCACATATGATCCTAAAGTAATCACTTGGGGGTCTACTGAGGTAATGAAAGGTCCTAGAACCAACTTACAACTCTAAACATAGGAATTTGAGGCTACTTTTGCCTTAGAGGCTAGTTCTACCTACCACCTATCTCCCTTCATAATTGTCGTCAGCTCACACTGCTTAACTAGAGAAGGAGAAATAAAGGAATTTGTAGCTCCATAATCAAACAAGATAATAGTAGAAATACCCCCTAACAAACCTGAGGTATCAATGACTATTCCCTAGTGTTCTACCTACCTCTAATCTAATGCAACAAATACCCTGTGAGATCTTCTTGCATCACCAACTATGGATTCTGAAGTGGCATGTTTATAACTAGACGCTGGTGTCAATTTATGAGGGAAATTAATTTCAATATGACCATGTTTTCCACAAGAAAATCATCATGTATTTCTAACAATATTCTTCCCTGAGAGAGGGGAACTAAATTGCTGAAAACTACCTCGACTAGAATTCTATTGTGTGCTTAGAGGTGGCTAAGAGTCTAGATATCACACAATGCACTACCAGTCATGGGGATTGACTGACTAAGACCCACAATTTATGTTATTTTTCTCAAATTTCTTCCTTTGGTGGTTATGACTACCTTTGGGTGAAGGAGGATAGATTTTGGGATGTACTACCCCATGGGACTAAATCCCTTTGTATCACAATCATGGTTGATGAGCATTACCTCCTTGGGTGCCCATCTGACCTCCCAATCCCAAGGCTACATTCTTCTCAATGATATGGGCCTTAATGACTACTTCACTAACTATCTGAGGCTTTAAGACTCGCACCCTGCCAGCTAAATGACCATTAAGGCCTCTAAGGAAGTGTTGGGTGAGCATGGGCTCGTGATCTTTCTACCCTAATTAGGGATTGATCTCATAGAAATGTCACTAATATTCATCAACTGACATAGTTAACTATCCTAAATTGTGAAATTCCTCTTCTCTACCATGTCTCTAGTGGATAGATAAAAATCAATCTCAAAAGAGCTCTAGGAATAATTCCCAAGCCAATGTGGATATATCAATTTAAAGTTTCTCTTTCTCTGTTTCCCACCAAGTAGAGGAAAAATATCTTAAGTGAAAAATTGCACACTGAATCTTAGTGTTACTATTGTAGGGGTTCATGGAATAAAGCCTCTCCAAATCAAGTAACCACCCTAAATTCCCTTAAATATGGGAGGCCTATCTCTAAGGAAGTTCATCATCTCTCTCTCTCTCTCTCTCTCTCTCTCTCTCTCTCTCTCTCTCTCTCTCTCTCTCTCTCTCTCTCTCTCATGATGAGATACTTGAGACTCACCTCAATGATCCCTATCCTTCCCTACATCAAGCCTCTACAATATCTATTATAAGAGTTCCTGCATCTTGGCCCCCTCAAAACCCCTCATTTGACTCTCTTACCATTCACCTGTACTTTCCTCCTCTAAATTTTATTCTTCTTGAGAACTATCTTAGCGAGATCTCAAAGGGGTGTTTTGGGCACTTGCCCTTCTTCCCCATGTAATAAGAGGCATCCTAACAAAAGAAAGAATATAAATGAGTATAAGAGTCCTAGGTCAAACTCAAATTTCTATATTTTAACATTAATGAGTATTACTTAACCTTAAGCTTAATGATCCAAAATTCTGAGAGTTCTAGTGTAGCAACCTAGGGCTTAGATACCAAAATGTCATGCCCCGCCAGGGAAACTATGCATTAATTTGAGACATTAAGGTTTAACAACTTAGGTCACCCCCAGGTTCCCTAACATTGACTACTATCAAGATTAACTATCCCAATTAAAATGGTGTCTTATCATCCTAATTCTAGGTTCATTACATTTCATAAAATAGATGTTTAAATGGGTGTATACTTTATCCATAAATTAACCTTTAACATAGTGAGCTTTCCATATAACTAATTAAAGTAGAGAAGATTGTTTCCATACACTTTAACTTTTCCTATGAAATCCAACTTTTCATACATATGAATCATTCACAAGCTCAGGTAATAATAAGGTATAAATCAAAAACGCTAAATTATTTCTTCCTTCAATAAATTTATGCCATCACATTCACATAATAATGAGACATCATAATCCTATCTTACCTTCAAGAGTTTCATGAACAAAAAGATTTCCTTTCTTTTCCAAATATATAAATTACATAAAAGAGATTATTTCCCCCTTTTTTCCTTTTCCCCAAAGCTACCCATCCCTTTAAATATTTCAAAGTATAGGAAATATTTGTTACATTCATCTACTATTAGGAGGTTATATTTACATCATCATTCATACATTACATTTATCACAAATGATAATTAGAAAGAAAAGTCTTCATCTGCAAATCTAGAGGAAGCATGGGCAAGGAGCATCCAAATAACCACAAGAAATACATCGATAAAGAAAGATTGACCACCCAACCATGTGGTTCCCAAAAAGGTCCACTCTGCCATGCTAAGAGATAAATACCAAGGTATGCGCAAGAAGCAAGTAACTAGGATACTCCTAAGGTAGTGATAACTTTTCCCAAAACATATCAAAATGGAGAAATGAAAAATAAAAAAGACCCCCAGAGGTATGACCACTTTGGAAGGGACCCTAAGATACATGCTAGGTGAGTGTCATCTTATAGCCCTCACCCCTTGGTTTATCCTAATACTAGCCACTCTGGGCCCTGACCCCCAAGTAGGCACATGTGGAACCAAACACCTTGGGTGAGGACAAGGTTGTTCAATTGTGCTAACATATAGGCAGCTTCTCCCACTCCCATATTTAGTATTTTTTAGCACTAATGGCATGGTCGAGGTGTTAATTATCTTATTTAAAGTGTAATAACATCCCATATAGTTCGTTAGTGTTTTCACTTGATTAAGACAACTCAATAGTGGGTTTCCTTGGTACTAGCCACTTAGGGCCCTAACCCCTCATTTTGATCCATTCACCTAGTGTTCTTAGGTTCCCTACCTCCAAAAATAATCATTATAACACAAGATACACATAATATTGTAACCATGAAGACATACAAGGGTTGCAACATCAATTAGTTGGGTTTAGGAAAACACAAGTTGGCCCCAATCCATTGGACAACCCTAAACCCTCATCTGGCTTCCAGAATGATTCAAAATTCTTAAGTAGGGATAAAAATGCACTAGACATAATAGAACCATATAAATCAATGATCCAATAAGTCAAACATAATATTTTATCAGCTTCAGGTCAAAACTAAAACCCTAAACCTTTAAAAACCCCTAGAATAGACCTGATGGAAGTCCTATGCAATTGTCACACCTTTCTGCGTAGTTGGTTACTATTCTTGCATAGTTGAGGATATTAATGCACATTTGGGCATTTCTTCTACACATTTTCTCAGGAGAACTATGGTGTTGGACCCAGAACTACACAGTTGGTCAATTACTGTGTATGGTTGAAGGCAATGAGTTGCAGATTGATATTACAGGTAAAATTGGGCATAATGAGGGCCCTGGAAGAGGAATATGAGGAAGAACCAGTTGAGATCTCCTCATTTCCCTTCCAAAACACTCATTAAACCCATCTTTCCCCTAATATCAATCTATCATAACTATCATGATCCAACATAGGTCTGAATGAAGAAATAATGCAAATAAGATATTATACACAATCAAACTGATCCTACTCATTCCTAAAGGTTCCTAAAGACATTTGAGCATCTTATAACATATAAAACAAGGATCCAAACATGAAAATACAAGAATCTTTGAACAACATATGGTGCAATCATAGCTTATCTAGAAAGAATAATTCACCTAGCCATATTTCAAATAACAGATTTCCTTTGAGGAATCCTTTCCATCAATGGGACTCAAAACATACTTTGAAACATAAATATAACACCACACATTGAAGTTTCCTATGATCCAGATAAAGGAAAAAACAATTATACACACACAAATAAATCAAGCACACACTAGTATATTTTGGCAAATATGTGACTACTTGACTAAAACTTTTAGTCACACCACTAAAACTTTTGGTCACATGACTAAAATTGATCATATTCTACTAACTTACAAGTATAGATGACTAAATAAGTGACTAGATTAGTCACCAAGTAAAATCACAAGGTCAACCAAATAAAAGTGACTAATAAACTACTAAATAAAAGTGACTAAATAAACTACTAAATAAATAACTAAATAAACTACCAAATAAATGACTAAATAATTAGTCACCTAAACAAAATTACTAAATAAGGGTCCAAATAAATGACTAAATAATTAGTCACTAATAATCCCATTTCACCAGTAACGCTTTTTTCCAATAGGCTTTATATTACGTGATAAGTCCACTTGTCTCATGCTAGAAATATGACTTTCAGGTGATTTGATCAAAATTTATTGATAAACATCATTACTTTAGAGATATTATAATCATAATCAAAAGGAATAGTTTATAGTATCAAACAAATTTTCAATTATGGTTTATTGTAAAAAGTTGCATTTTAAATACTTCCTCTATAGAATAGGACTAATTGCAGACCTAAAATGGAGGTTAATTAATATAATTAATAATATTTTTCCAAATTAAATTAATTAAGCATGTTAGTTTGAAGATTACGTGACTAAAAATGACTAAATTCTACTATTTTTTTGCAATTCACAAGTATAAATGACTAATTTGGTCATTAGATAAAATCACAACTAAACAATTGGTTAGGTGACTAACTAAGTGACTAAATAAATGATTGTTACTCCTCTATACTAACATTTGATTATATCATATACAAAAATTCTAGAATAAGTGAATAAGCATTATAAAACCCCACCCATCCCGACCTTAAAATAGTAGGGATCCCTATATCCTCCAAAGTTCCCACCCCTGGTGGGTGGCCCCCTTATTGGAAGATTAGTAGTGGGAATTATAGTGGTGGGTGGGAGGCTATAAATGTCTATTGGATGGGCCCCTAATATTTTCCAGAGCCCTACTATTCTAATGGGTAGTAGATTATGCTACTTTGGATGGATGAAAGACATAACTGGTCTCCATGAATTAATTGTGCACCTTGAAGTGTAATTCACTGAGAAGCTGAATTTCACTAGTAATGCTTGTTAGCCGATAGGATTATTGTATAGGCAATCCATCTATACCTATCTCATGCCATAAATCTGATTTTCAAGTGTTTTTTAAATCTATACCAAACATGTTCCAATAATTATACACTCCACACACACTTTACCCCTAATTACTAATTTTAAAGGAGCCCAATAAATGATCACATGTACCAATAGTCGATCATTTTTTAGCTTTTCTGGTTGGTAATTGACACATTTGTGCACCACTATTGGGACATTTGTGCACAAATAATAGGAAATTTGTGCACAAGTACTAACAATTTTGAATGAATGACTATTGGTGCATCCTTGAGTGGGTATCAAACGACACTTTGAAATGGTCATTTTTTTACCCTTTGATTCTTGAAATCTCTATAGGGAGTTTTATTAATACCTAGAAGCCAAGAAATATTTTTTAAGGTGTCAACTTGCATAATAAGACAACAAAAAAAGTGGCAAAATCTAACTTATAGTACTTTAGGCTCTACAAGTTCACAAATTCAGGGTGTGTGAGTACTGGTGTTCTTCCCCTATGTCCCATTTTTAAAAGAGAACATTCATTATTTTTATATTTTTCATAAAGCTCATAGAAAGAAAGAGATCATGATAACTTATATAAATTTGATTTTTAGAAAGGAATCAAAATGTTTGAGTTTTAGGAGGGAACAAAAATGTTTAGAGGGAAAATGAGTCATTAATGTAAAGGATTGTTACCTATTTTGCATACCCATAAAAAATATGGGTATTTACATTGATTCTTAGGTTTGAGTTATAAAGAAAATTTCTAAGAGCTTGGCCGTAGTTTGGGAAATCAATTTTTTTCCATATCATAAAAGGCATAAAGTTCCAATTTAAATATTAAAGGGAATGTCATAAGGTCTTTAATTGTTTAAAATATTTCATCTCCCACATTATTTCTCTTGGTCCTTTTGTCTTTTGACTTGGTCAAAATCAAAAAACCACTTTAGTTTCAGATCAAAGAGTTTTGGAGGGAATTTTCTCAATCAATAAGGTTAGTTTCTTTTTCTAGAAGCCCTAAATGATTCCCGAGCTTGTATTTCTAAGCTTTTGTTCAAGAAATAATGGTAGCTCAATGTTGTCAAATTTTATTTGTGAGCTTTGGTGTATTATGATCTTTGAAAAAATTATCTTTTGGTATAATTTCTTATTGATGATTTTGAATTTATAGTTATTTTGTGATATTTTCCTCCCTATGCTTGTTATGTTATTTTTTCATCTCGATGATAGATCACAGCATGTGACCTTAAATGTTGATGTAAAATTATTCAACATAATCTAATCCAAAAATTGCATCTTATTAACTATGTAGGTTTTTAGTCAAATGTATTTAGGTGAAGCATTGTGAAGGACAGTTTTCAAGTCAAATTCTTTGCATATAGGTTAAACACACTTTTGCTTGCCATCCCATTTGTAAAACCTTTAGCAAGTGTTGTGCCTTATGGATAATTCGTTATAGCTTTTATTTCCCCTTCTACTGTAATTCCTTTTAAAATATTAAATTACATTTAGTAATTAAAATATGAAAAATAAATTGTTTTAACTTTAATAATATATATTTACAAAATTTTACTTTACCAAACTAATTTTAATAAATAAACTTTAATTACAATGTTAATTACATTATGATTAAGTACATAATTAAAGTGCTTAATTATTGACCTTAATTAGTATAATATCATTTTCTATAGATCTCCAAATTCTAAAAAGTAATTAAAAGTCAAATAATTTAACTCAACTAAAAATTTGATATTGTGTGCCATGCGAGGGATGTGAAAAAGGATCCCACCACAATATTATTCTCAATTTAAAATCCCTTCACAAATGGACTTTTGAGGTTTAACATATGTGATTACATGGCACCCTTTATAGCAACCAGGTGTCTAGGAATTGGGGTTGG
The DNA here is from genome assembly GCA_018584345.1 of Thuja plicata. NCBI lineage: Eukaryota > Viridiplantae > Streptophyta > Pinopsida > Cupressales > Cupressaceae > Thuja > Thuja plicata. The sequence continues at coordinate 1,040,515 of MU226888.1, read as the reverse complement.
GTTTCTATTATTTTATGCATGGTCATTCCTACTTCTCCACCTTGAACTAGTTTTCTTCCATCTTCATTTTCATCGACAAAGGGTGTTGATCTATATTAAGTTTCCTCAAAATTTTGATCTTCTATAATTATTTGCATGATTCTGCATATGCCCAATTTTTTGCACTCAATAGATTTGATTTGGTCTATGGAATTGGATTTCAAAAGCCCTAAAACATTGTTTCCTTTCAATAAATTTAAGCAGCAACTCCAAGGAGATATATTTTGAGTAGTCTTGATTTAAAAAACAATACTCTCTATGAAATCTTAAGTGACGAGTGTTTTTGAACTCAAAAATTGATGTTTTAATGAATAAAAAAAGGTGTTGAGAAAGACATTTGACATTTGACATCATGACATAATAAGATGGAATTAATAAGAAATCTAAAAAATCAATGACACTGTTAGAAGAGAGAATTCTAAAAATTTAAAGAAGTATCCAAAGGACAAGGCATAGAGATGTGGACATTTTCCCTCCCAGAACTAAAAGGCATGAATCTCCAAGTGAAATTTGAGCGCTATAAAATCTCCCCAAGGTTCTCATTTACACATGACATGCAAAATTGTAATGCTACAAAAGATGGAAACAATTGTAGAGACCCTAGGAAAGCATTTCAAAGGGGGATGGAACTTTTTAGAAACCATTATCTGTGTTTTTGTTTCATGGAAGAAAGATCAATACCTAAACAGTGGTATTGGAGTATAGTTATTGAAGTCCTTTTTTTAGATCAAATGACTCTTCTGAGATTTGAAAATTTGATTCATGGTGAAACTAAAATGAATATTATTAGTGCTTTTGGTTAATCACTGATGACTAATTTTGTCTGTTATTTGCTATGTTTCTGGTTTGGGTTTGGGCTTGTGGTTTTTGTTCATGGAATATAAATAACTGTAATTTATACAAAATTTAAAACATTAAGTACAAAATTTAGAACACAACTAATAGTTGGTGGTTCAATACTAATTGTAAATGTTGAAGAAAATTAAAAAGGTTTATCTTAGTGTAAGTGTTAGAGTTTTACCCCTCTTATTCTTCCTTCATTAGTACAGTGGTATAATGTTGTTATCATATAGAAGTATGTTAGGATTAAGTAATACTAAGAGGGGGGTGAATCAATATTACAACACTTTGAACTTAAACTTAATAAATTCCAACTTAACCAAATAATTGTTGAAATGAAAATAGCATAAACATAAACCACACAACTCATAACACCATGAGTTTGTTGTCGAGGAAACCTTGGACAAGGGAAAAACTGGTATGGATGGTACCCAAAAATAAGTACTAAAATTATTTTGTCCCTGTTAGGAGACCTAGCCCTATTAGGAGTTGATTATTACATTAGCACATTTCCTTGTTAGAGGAATAAAAAGACCTTGTTAAAGATATGCTAAGCTCACTGCTCATACAATCAGAAATATAGATCTATTACAATGATTTATCTCAAATGAACAATACAAGAATCTTCTATGCTTAGGTAGTTCCAATTGTAGCTCGCATCACCATCTGTCTAATTCTGACATCACAATGCATTCATCTGTTTGTATCCATATATTCCATCGCAATTGTCGCGGTTGTGTTCTGTACGCTCAATAAAGAGGGTTAGTAGTACCGATTTGCAACGAGGGAAATCAATCAATTACTACTAAGAATGAAACTACAAACAATAAAATGACAAGCAATAAAGGAGGAATACAAATGAATGCAAACCAACAAAGCTCAAATATTCTATTGTCTCTCTCTACTCCTTATGAAACGTTGTTTGTGTGGTGTTCAGTATTGGTGTGGTTAGCGTCTATGACTTGGGAGTGTCAATAATATGATATTGAATGCTTTGATCGCAAGAAGGCTTGATTCTTGAACCAATCTGACAGAGTAATGGCACATGAAATATTGAAATCCTGGATGTTTGATCGTAAGAAGGATTGATGCTTGAACCAATCTGACAGAGCAAGGGTGCATGAAAGCTTGAAATCTTGGATGTATGATCGCAAGAAGGCTTGATGCTTGAACCAATCTGATAGAGTAATGGCGCACGTAAGCTTGAAATTTTGGATGTTTGATCGCAAGAAGGCTTGATGCTTGAACCAATCTAATAGAGTAATGACACACGTAAGCTTGAAATCCTGGATCCTTCAAATGGTTATGAATGGTTGATTATATAAAATATGAAAATGATATGAACAGTTGAGATTAATCCCAAAGATAGGAGGATGAATGGTTGAGATCAAAGGGAACTGGAGAAGCCATCAGTAAACTCCACCTCCTCAACTAGGAGAGAGGAGATAAATTTTGGTTAACTGAATAGCTAATTATGAGTTACCTTTAGAACTGAAGAGGTAGGTGGAGTAATCCATGCAATCAGAGATCTGATCACAAGTTCTCATTTTTTAACTAAAAAAGGATTTAATTGAATATTTAATTAATTTTTGTAATTAAAGTATTCAACATGTGAGATAATTGAATTCTTTTTGGTTTAGAATAAAATTATTGAATGAAATTAAATTAATTTAATTAGAAGAATTAATTAATAAGTTTAAATATTTAAATTTAAACTTTAGTAAATTTAATTTAATTAATTAATGGAGATTAATCAATTATGGTTAATTAATTAAAATAAAATAATTATTTAATTAATTTTGGGATTTGATTAGATGATTTGGGGAATGAAATTAGAAGAAAATAGATGATTAATTAATGATTAAAAAATCATTATTTAATAGATGAAAATTAGTGTTTGTAATGTAAGGTCGCAAGTATGTCCATTTTTGGGTGTCTACATTTGCCCCTGTTTGATACAATGTGATTCATCACGTTTTTTCAAAGAATTTTTTAGATTTGATCATGCCCCAGCTTGCCCCAGTGATAGCAGGTGGACTATATGCCCCCTCAACAAATTATTAAGCATAGAAAATGCGTTAAATGAGCACTAATTTGTTAAAAATGTGAATCACTATATGATAATGATGAATGCATTCCTATGTTAGTTATGATGTTATTTATGATGGATGCATCAATTATATGATCTACTATGCACATGTTTTGGATTTTTCTTATGCAATAAATGAATGCAATCTACTATGCACAAAATATCTGAGTAAATGCATATGTTAGTTAGAAGAAAGTTAGTGTGAATTTATCTCTAGAATTGATTCATAGATTGGACTAATAGATAGGATGGGTGACCAAAGTCGCTGCTGATTTTTCCAAAAAATTTCATCATTGCACCTTATTATGAAAATGGAAGAGAATCCAATGCACCCAGATATTCTCATCTAGATACGACTACGATCTCTTGATAACCAGAAGGAGTAGAGATATTGAATAGAAAGAGAACAAAATGCACCCAGATATTGACCATCTAGATATCGCTATGTTCTCTAATTTTGAAAAGAAAGAGATCCAAATAAACCCAGATATTGACCATCTAGATACCGCTATGATCTCTAATTTTGAAAAGAAAGAGAACCAAATGCACCTAGATATTGACCATCTAGATACCGCTATTCTCTCTGAACAATCCGAAACAAAACAAAAACCAAGATAGAAATCCAATGCACCCAAATACAGACCATCTGGATACCGCTCTCTTTATTTTGAAAAGAAAGAGAAAACCAAGATAGAAATCCAATGTACCCAGATACAGACCATCTGGATACCATTATGATTCTATTGGTAGGAACAAGAAGATAAAAGAAAATGATTGTCCAATTCTTTTCCCAGGGTTAAGATCAGATACTGGAACTATACGACTTCTAGATAAGTGACAGTGCCTACCATATTTATCCTAATTCATCATTTCCCTAGAATCAAAATGAAACATTCCACAAATAGCAATCAAATAAATAAGATCATCATCCATCATAGCTACTCTCATCACTTGGTGGTATCTTGGAGTAGCGTAAGAACATAACCATGAAAGATAGACTGACATCTGACTGACATGACTGACCTAGTCAATATTTTATTGTTCCTTGATTTTCTTGATTCTATGATGCTTGATTGTGTCTAGTTTCAGGAATGGATGAATCATATAAGGTTGATTTGTCTAGTTTTAAGTGTATCTGTCACTATGTAAGACAATTGATTTATTTGATTGAATATTGATTGGTCGATTGATTTATTTGGATTGATTTGAATATAGATTGGATTACTTATAAAGTTGTATCATATAGGCCCAATATTGATTCATAAAGCTCATGATTTTGACATTGATTGATTGGCTTGAATATGATCGCCATTCAATTGTTTGATAGATTAGATAGCTGATAAAGCTGAGTCATATGAGTCTATTGCTGATTTTTGAACCGTGAGATTTTGACATTGATTGATTGGCTTGATCGCCATTCTCTTTGTTGATAACCGAGATGGTTTTATTACTTTGAGATTTTGTAATTTTTGATGTTTTTGATGAAGATTGATTTTTTCAGGACTCTTTTTTTTAGGATTTTTTGATGAGCTTTTAGATTTTTAGGAATTTTTTCAAGACTTTATAATTGCCCCCTAGTCTGGTGGATTAGTACAAACCATGGAAAAGTGTTGATGCTCAAAGGGGATTGTGCTTCTTAAAATATCTTAGGTTTCTAATCTTGCATGCAGGTAGCTCAAGATTTGATCTTTGGAGTTCATTGATGGTGAAGCGGGATTTGAACACTTGACACCTATTTTTTAGGTTTTCACCAAGGTACCTGCTCAATAGTGCATGTTTACCAGGTTTTCACTGAGAGAGTGATTTTTTTTCTCTTTACTTTTTTCTTTTTGATTTTTAATTTTTTTGTTGTCACCAAGGCACCTGTTTGTTGGGTTTTCACCAAGCTAACCTTTTGTATTTTTTGATTTTTTTTTTTTGTATTTTCTGGAAATGTAGATAAGTGCCTTAACCTTGAGACCTCAAGCATAGAACCTTTTGAGGTGCATTATTTTGATGTATCATGGGAGATGATCTCCTTTTGGTGTTTCCATTTGGTATGCCCCGCTATTGCAAGATGTGATAATGACATAAGGTCCTAGCCAGTCAGGCTCAAACTTTCCTGTTTTAACCTTTTCTTCTTGGTTCTTTTGATTCTCCATAATTAGGAGGTCTCCTACCTCAAATGTTTGTGGCATGACCTTCTTGTGATAGTTCCTTCTAAGATGATTCTAATAGCCTTGTAAGTGGTTGAGTGGATTTTGTCTCCTTTCATCCAACAATTCTAGTTCACTGAGTCTTCATCTAAAATGATATTTTTCAATGAGATTCTTAGGGATGGGATTTCTACTTTGAGGGGTAGGACTGCTTCTGATCCATATACTAGTGAGAAAGGAGTGGCTCTTGTAGGTGTTCTCATGCTAGTTTTGTATGCCCATAGTGCGGGACTAAATTTTAAATGCCAGTCTCACCCTAATTCATTGACTATTTTCTTTAAGATCATTAGTATGGTTTTGTTTCTTGCTTCATCTTGACCATTCCCTTGGGGATAGTAGAGTGAAGAGAAACCTTGTTTGATGTGGAACTACTCACAGAGATCTTTAATATCTTGATTTTGGCAAGGTGTACCATGATCTGTTAGTATGGTTTGAGGAATTCCATATTTTTAGATGATGTTGTTGAGTATGAACATGGAGATCTTCTTACCAGTGATGTAGGTGAGAGGAATGGCTTCCACCCATTTAGTAAAGTACTCCATTGTTGTAATGATGTACTTATGTCCATTAGATGAGGTTGGTGTAATCTTACCCACTAGGTCAAATCCCCATTTATAAAATGACCATGGTTAAGTGATGGGATTGAGTTCTTGGGTTGGTGCATGGATGAGGTATTCATGAATCTAAAATTGTCTACATCTTTGTACATACTTGTTGGCATCTGTCTCTACTGTGGGCCAGTAGTATCCCATTTGGATGATCTTCTTTTCTAAGCTATTTCCACCTGCATGGGTTCCACAAATTCCTTCATGTACCTCGTACAAGACTCCCTGGGATTCCTGTGAAGTGAAACATCATAAAAGTGTTCCATCTAGACTTCTTCTATATAGAGTACTAGCGAGAAGGGTGTCCTTAAAGGCTTGGTAGATGAGGGACTTCTTTTGGTTTCTAGACAAGTCAGGAGGGAGGATACTACTTTGGAGGTAATTGTAAATTTCATGGTACCATGGGCTTTCTATACCAACAAGGATGCATATTGATTCTATTATCGATGCTTGATGTGTCAGTATCATGAGTTTCTCTACTAGAAACTGGAAACAGGTCTCATTTCCTGGCATGTCGATCAAGGAATCTATGGTAGTCATCACATTTGCTGCTTTGTTTTGTACTCTTGGTACTTGCTCAAATAAAATGAAATGGAATGAAGCATGTAGATTTTCCATCTGCTCTCTATATGGGATCAACTTCTCATGTTTTGTCATGTAGTCATTGTTTACTTGGTTGATGACCAATTGTAAATCACCGTAAACTTTGAGGTTCTTGATTCTCCACTGTATAGTTGTCTTCACTTTGATGACTAGATCTTTGTACTTGGCTATATTTTTGTGAATGGAAAGTTGAGTTGAAAAGGTTTAGGGATCGCATCATTATTTGGGGTAATGAGCACTATCCTTGATCCTGCTCCATGGTTCATGCATGATCCATCAAAGTATAGTTGTCAAAGCTCTATTGTTGGTTGTACTATAAGAATAGACTCATCTGAAAAGTTAGATACTATGGGCGGATGATCATGTATGGGTGCCTCTACTAGTTGGTCCATAATTACTTCCCCTTTGATAGATTTTATGTCCATGTACTCTAAGTCAAATTCTCTCAAGATCATCACCCATTTAACGAGCCATCCTATTAGCATTTCTTTGCTCAATAAATACTTCAGGGGATCAATGTGTGCTATTAGCCTGGTTTGATGGCTCAACATGTAATTTCTCAGCTTCTAGGAAGAAAATACTACTACGAGGCATTAATTTTCAATTGGTGAGTAGTTGAGCTCATAGCCTACCAAAGTTCTACTGAGGTAGTATACAGCTCTTTTCTTGCCTTGGTTATCATCTTGTGCCAAGAGCACTCCTAGTGCTGACTTAGTTGCTGAGATGTATAGATGTAATGGCCTACCTTGAATGGGTGGCACCAGTATGGGAGACTTTAATAGGTAATCCTTGAATATTAGGAATGCTTCTTCATAATTTTAGTCCATATGAATGTCACATCCTTGTGTAGTAGATGTTGGAATGGATGGAACTTGTTTTCTAATTGGGCTATGAAATGCCTTATGAATTCGAGCCTGCCTTGTAAACCCCTTAGTTTCCTTAGATTGGTCAATGGTGACGTGTCTAGTATGGCCTTGACCTTTTCTGGGTCTACCTCTATGCCTTGATGTGACAAAATTAATCCCAAAAGCTTTCCTACGGTGACCCTAAATGCACACTTTTTTGGATTTAGTCATACTTTATATTCTTGTATTCTATCAAATATGGGTCCCAATACTTGTAGATGATCTTTTTTGAGCATTGACTTTGCAAGTATGTTGTCGACATAGTCTTCCATTATTTTTTGAATGAGATCATGGAAGGTCCTGGTCATAGCCTTTTGATATGTTGCTCCTGCATTTTTAAGGCCAAATGGAATGACATTCCAACAGTAAGTGCCCCAGGCACATGTAAATGTAGTTTTGTGTTGGTCTTATGGTGCAATCCTTATTTTTTTATATCCTGAGAATCCATCCATGAGTGATGGCATCTGGTGCCCTGCTGTTAGATCTACTATCATGTCGATATTCGGTAATGGAAAGTCATCCTTGGGATAAGCTTTGTCTAGATCTCTAAAATCTGTGCAAATATGAATCTGACCACTATGTTTGGTTACTAGCACAAGATTATATATCATGTCTGCATATAGGATTGGTCGTATAAATCCAGCATCTAGGAGTTTCTTCAACTCTATTTTGACAAGTAATGCTACATGTGGATGCATCCTTCACAATTTTTTCTTGACAGGTTTAGCATTTGGTAACAATGGCAAGTGATGCAACACAAGAACTAGATCTAGACCTAGCATGTCTAAGTAGGACTATGCAAATTTGACTTTCCTTTCTTTAAAGAAGCTAATGAACTTCTCTTGTTCCTCTAAAGTAAGTGATTTTTCCAAGTAGATATTCTTTGGGTTCGTTTCATCCCGTAGGTTGACTTCTTTTGTCTCCTCAGCTAGTAATTTTGACTTTTCATCTATTAAGGGGATGAGGTCCTTCTTTCCATGCTCTAGCACCTCAGTGATTTTTTACTAGAAGATACATCTTTTATTTTCTTTTTGTCATTTTGTGTTAGAAAGTGCCTTGCGGTTTTCACTTACTAATTGTTCTTTATTTCTTTTTATTTTTTTTTTAATGGAAAGAGGAGCTTCCTCCCCAAAATAGGCTGATCTATCAAGGTCAATAGAGAAACTTGCTTTGTGGTCCCCTGATGGCATGCCTTCTCTGAGTCCCACGAAGTCTATGATAGCCTCATCATTTTCAAATAGATATATATCAGGATGTCCTTGTTGATCCCATTCTATCAGTTCAGGGTGCACTAGAAAAATATCCTCACAAGGGGATGAATCTGCTTGGTTAAATGTGACAACAGTGATAGTTTTGACAAACTGGGAGTGTGATGTGAACACACCACCTAAATAATTGTTATCGATATTCTTATCGATACATGGCTAGTCCTCTATGGCTAATTGGTCGAACATATCCTCAAGGTGTATAGTGTTTATTGGTCGAGGGGAATAGTCTGGGATGGTTGGCTCATAAATGTAGAGGGATCTTCACTCGTACTCATGGGAATTAGTTGGCTATAATGCTCATCAGATGTCTCAGTTTCCTCATTATCTTGGATAGCTTGGTTAAGGTTTAATCAAGAGTAAGAGGTTCCCACCTTAGATGGAAATAATTGTTGAAATATATTTTTGATCAAGGCATGTTCTGGGTTTTTCCCCTAGTGTAACTCTACCACTTTCTATTGATCAATTGGTATGTCTCAAGTGGTGGAACTAGTTCTATTTTTCCCATAGCCTAACCCTCTCTTATTTCTCTAGGTTGGTGGTAAATAAAATTCCATTAGACCTTATTGTCTTTGTTGGAAATGAGATAAGTAACTGAGAGGGAAGGGGTGAATCAGTTACTTCAAAAAAAATCCTTTGTCCCTTAGATGTCTTAAATACTTTAACACTATTACTCGGTTAATTAAGATATTCTTCTGTAACTCAGGTGTCAAAGAAATCTTTATAATATCCAATGCAATTACACTTTAGTGATTAAGTGTAGAAACATAAAGCATAAATAAAATAGCATATACACAGGTGACACCAAGATTTAACGTGAAAACCCAATATGGGAAAAACCACCAATGTAACTAGTTACTATCTTTCACTCTTCTGAAGTGAGCCCTGTTAGGAGCCAACCCTATTAAAAGTTACAATAACACACTATTAGGTGTGACCCTGTTAAAGGATTCAATCACCCTGTGAGGAGTGGCCTTGTTAGAGGTCTTCAACACTTCAACATAGAAATGCTACCTTGTGAGAGGATTTAAAAAGAGAGTGTTAAGTCTACTCTATTAAGAGATTTGAGATCACTGCTATAATTGTTAGAGAGTAACAATGAATTGGCCTTTATGTGTAAGAAACTGTCTTTGCTGATTTAGATCTTTGTTTTGATTATGACTGGATCCTTGCTGATCAGATGTTCTATTGCATCTCCAAGTGATCTGTACTCAATCAAAATCCTATCTGATTTTGCCTTCACTCTTCATATCACAGAATTTCAAACTTTTGCTTGCACTTTCACACTTGCACTTCCACACATTCAATCCAAACTTGACCTTTCATATATATGGTAAGCCCTATCAAGTCGGATTGAATACACTTCTAAATAATAAATCACAATTCATTTGGCCTCATATAACCAATTAATTATAGAATGTAAATCACTATTAGTCGGCTTCCACTAAATGCCCGACCATGACTGAAATGCCTGATTGACTCGGTCAACATTGATCTTCTTCAATACCTGACTGAACTCGGTCAACACTAAAATAACTCATTCTATTTCACCAACTGCACTTGGTCTGAATGTAGACATTTTTGTAACATCACTACATAAGTGTAAATACATGTGTAACATCAATTACAATACACAATTGAATAATTGTCTTCAACAATATCCCTCTTTGGCATTGATGGAAACACAACATGTCATAATACAAAGAATTGTAGAGCAACAGAAAAATTGTCTTTAATGTCTTTAGCTTCATTCTGATTCTCATCCAAAAACTCCCTCTGACATCAAAATCTCCCTCTTACTGTATTATCTTCTATATTATAGAAAACTCTCCCTCTTTTATCTTATTCTTATGTATTATAGAAAAATCTCCCTCTTTGACAACAGATGCCAAAGACTCCATAAGTTACTTAAATTTATTCTATAAGACTCTATCATCTCAAATATCAATAGTCAGTACTATTTCACTTTGTAATTGTAATGTACCTAAATGTACTAATTCATCTACAATGTGCTCTGATGTACCTACATCAAGTGATAGATCTTCATTGTCGCTCAGGTTGATGCATCACTAAACTGTATTTTAGTGAGATTCAATTAGGGGAAGCACCCCTATCTTTCCTCTAAGATACAAGAATGCATCCTTGGGTAAGGGTTTGGTGAATATGTCAGAAAAATTTTCTTTGGTATTCACATATTCCAACCTTACTTCTTTATTCTGTACCAATTCCCTCAAAAAATGATACTTTATTGCTATATGATTGGTTTTGGTGTACATCATAGGATTATTTGAAATTTTAATGGCACTGGTGTTGTCACAGTAGATAATAACTGATTCTTTTACTTCTTCCTTCATTCTTGACAACAACTACTTGATCCATATGATGTTTGAATAGTTCACTGCTGTAGCAACATATTATGCCTCTGTTGTAGACTGTGAGATACAATTCTATTTCTTGCTAGTCCAAGATACTAACCTCTCTCCAAGAAAGAAAGCTCCACCACTGGTTATTTTCCTATCATCAACACTTCCATCCCAATCAGCATCAATGAATTCCTTTAAATCAAATTTTCCACCTTTCATATACCATACACCATAGTCTTCAGTACCCTTCAGATATCTCAGAATTCTTTTGATTGCCATTAGGTGATTGTCTTTGGGATTAGCTGAAAATCTTGCAACAATACTAACTGCCAATGCAATATCAGGTCTAGTGTGAACAACATATTAAAATTTTCCAATCATGGATCTGTATTTGGTCTGATCTACCTCTTTTGAATCATCATCCTTAGACAATTTATATCCAGTACACATGGGTGTTCCAACAAGTTTGGAATCTTCCATACCAAATTTCTTAAGTATCTCCTTGATATATTTTGATTGAGGAATGTAGATACCATCCTTCATTTGATGTACTTGTAATCCAACAAAGAATTTTATCTCACCAAACATAGACATCTCAAATTCTTTACTCATAGCTACAAAGAATGTTTTGCATAAGTCATCATAACCAGTGAATAATATGTCATGAAAAAATATCTCTGTTAATAGTATTTTTTTTTGTGTTCCCTCTTTGATGTACAAGCTACTATTACCATTGGTTCTCTAAAATCCAATACTTACTAGATAGCTATGTAGTCTTTCATACCAGGCTCTGGTCGCTTTCTTCAGTCCATACAATGCTTTGTGCAGCTTGCAAACCATATTCCTTCTGCTAGGATCAACAATTCCTTCAGGTTGTTCAATGTAGACTTCTTCTTCTAGGATTCCATTTAGAAATGCATATTTTATATCCATTTGATAGACTTTGTATCCTTTATGTGCAGCATATGCTAGAAGAGTTATGACTCCTTCAAGTCTTGCATCAGGAGCAAAAGTTTCTCCATAGTCAATACCCTCTTCTTGAGCATATCCTTTACAAACTAGTCTGGCCTTGTTTCTATAAACTTTACCATTTTAATTCATCTTATTCCTAAAAACCCACTTGGTTCTAATCACATTCTTGTCCTTTGGCCTAGGCACAAGAGTCCAGGTTTTGTTCTTCTCAATCTTCTCAATTTCTTCATTCATTTCTTCTATCCAAATTTCATCATTCAATGCATCTTTAATAGTTCTAGGTTCAAATTCACTTAGTAAACATGTACCTTTGAGTTTTTTCCTTGTCATTAAACCTTCTGTCTGATCTCCAATTATCTTCTCAGGTGCATGATGCCTTTTAACATATTTTGAAAGTACTAGATCCTTCAGTCTAGATTCTAGACTTGATCCACTAGGTCCATCCTTCTCAAAAATTCTTTCTTATTCCTCTGTCTAATGCTTGGGTTCCATTGTCTATGACTCAGGTTCCTCTATATGAGACTCGCTTCCCTCTACTTGTGACTCGGTTCCCTCTGTCTATGACTTGGTCTCTTCTACCAGCAGCTCGGGTTGCACAGTTTGCAACTCAGGTTGCACAGTTTGTGCTAGTATATTTAGTGGTTGATAGTTCTGCTATCCAATCACCATTTCTTGAGTCATAGGTATAGTATCAGGTTTATGATACACAAATTTCCTGTAGTCTTCAGGCTCTTTACTGCTCTTCTCTTCACATTTTTCTGCAAACTCATCAATCTTGACATGTACACTTTCTTTGACTTTATGAGTAGTAAGATTCAGACATTTTTATGCTTTGCTTTTACATGTGTAACCTAGGAATATTCCTTTATCACTTTTTGCATCTAATTTTCCATTTCTTTATTCCTTCAAGATGTAGCATCTACTTCTAAATACTTTGAAATAATGAACATTAGGTTTATATCCATACCATAATTCAAAAGGTGTCTAGTTACTACATTTCTTCAGTTGAACTCGATTCAAGGTGAATAGTGTAGTGTTGATGGCTTCCTTCCAGTATTTGGAAGCAACATTCTTTTCAATCATTAGGGTTCTGGCACAATCTATAATTGATTTTTTTCTTCGTTCTGCTATTCCATTTTTTTATTGTGTACCAAAGGTAGATACTTGTATTTTGATTCCTCTCTCATTATAGAATTCATAGGGAGCATTGGGACCATTGATCAATTTCTCATTGAAATCATTAGAAATGAATTCTCCTCCTTTGTCAGATCTTAGGCATTTTAGTTTCTTTCCTGTTTCCTTTTCAACTCTTGCAAGATACCATTTGAATTTTTTAAAAGCTTCTTATTTATCTCTGAGAAATATGATAGTCATCATTCTAGAATGATCATGAACAAATAGAATGAAATACTTCTCTCTAGTATAGCTTGTTGTTCTAATTGGTCCACATAGGTCAATATGTACCAATTCCAAGGCTTCACCAGTATTGTAATTCTTTCTTTTGAAACTTGTCTTTCTCATCTTTCCAATTATACATTGCTTAGATATTGCTAACTCAGGTTGCTTCAAAATAGGATTACCTCTGACTCTCTTGTTCTTTCTTATGTTTATCATATTATCAAAATTTACCATATTATGCTATAACCAGCTTTCTTCTACTTGTGCAATAAAGTATGAACCTTCAGTGAGATCAAGATAGAATATATTACCTTTTGTTTTCCTTCTAGTTCCTACTAGGTTCCCTTTACCATCCCAAAGCTTGGCCTTACCATTCATAAATTCTACCTTGAAGCCAATGTTGTTTAGCTGTGCTACATTGGGTAGATTTCTCCTCAATCCTTCAGCCCAATAAGCATTATCACATTTGATTCCTTCTGTCAGAATATTGCAACCTTTTCCTCTTACAGGTCAAGGTTCATCATCCCCAAAACTGACACTCCCACCATCATAGTGTTCAAGAAGTTTAAATTTTGTCTTATCACTAGCCATGTGATGAGAAAAACCACTATCAATTATCCATGTGTCATTTTTATTGATGTGTGATAAAAGTGTTGTCTTTTCATCTTCTTTATCTGACTCATCCTTACTAGAAATATAAACCATTTCATCTTCTTCTTCATCACTGTCATAATCTTTAGAAATATAGCAAGACTTATTACCTTTATCCTTGTAGCTTTTGTAGTTCTTGAAATCTTTCTTGCCTTTGAATTTGTTGAAATTTTTCTAATCTTTGTCTTCTTTGTTCAGACACTTTGAAGCAATGTGGACAACCTCATTGCATGAAAAACAAATCAATGGTATCTTTCCTCTATATTTTCCTTTTGTGGATCTTCTTGCAAGTAACGCTTCAATGATGTCAAGCTCTTCATCATCAAATTCATCATCACTATTAGTTTCAATCTGCTTCCCTTTTGAGTATCTATCCTTCTTACCAAAGTTTAATTTATCTTTGAATATAGACTCAAGATTGCTAGAGCTAGGAGAGTAATTGTCAAAGTTGTCCAGCTCAAAATTTGTAAGCCTTCCCACTAATGTATCCAGATTTATATCTTTATTTCACCTCATCTCTTGAATAGATAAAACTCTAATAGAATATATAGAAATTAAAGTTATTAGTGCCTTGCTGATAGCTGTTGTATCTTCAATTATTCCACCTGCAGCTCTGATGGCACTCACAATCTTCTTGATTATTTCATTGTATCTTGTAATGTCTTCTCCTTATTTCATTTTCATCTGGTCAAACTGTTTTCTTAGACTTTTTTCTTTGGCTCTCTTTACATTTTCATCTCCTCCATGAATGTCATGTAGTTTCTTCCACATATCATAGGATGTAGGGTAGTCCTTGACTTCATCAAATTATGAGTAGCTGAGTGAAGAACCTATATCAATCATCATTATATTATGAATATTTTGTTCCATCATCTATTCCATAGTCATAGTCCCTATTGGTTCCACATAGTTTCTTTCCAAAAATTGCAATCCAGCATCTCCAATAGTAGATAGATGTAGCTTCATCATCTCTTTCCATGCTAGGAAGTTGTCTTTGTTTATCTTTGGGATCTCCCTTCTATAAGACATCTCTAATCTTTAGCTTAGGTCTTGAAACCTTCTCTAAAATCACTTGAAGATTTGATACCAATTGTTGGAAATGAGATAAGTAACTAAGAGGGGAGGAGTGAATCAATTACTTCAAAACAAATCCTTTGTCCCTTAGATGTCTTAAATACTTTAACATTGTTACTCGCTTAATTAAGATATTATTTTGTAACTCAGGTGTCAAAGCAATATTTATAATATCCAATGCAATTATACTTTAGTGAATAAGTGCAGAAGCATAAAGCATAAAGAAAATAACATATACACAGGTGACACCAAGATTTAACATGGAAACCTAATATAGGAAAAACCACCAATGTAACTAGTTATTTTTTTTCACTCTTCTGAAGTGAGCCATGTTAGGAGCCAACCCTATTAAAGGTTACAATAACACATTGTTAGGTGTGACCCTGTTAAAGGATTTAATCACCCTATGAGGAATGGCCTTGTTAGAGGTCTTCAACACTTCAACATAGAAATGCTACCTTGTGAGAGGATTTACAAAAAGACTATTAAGTCTACTCTATTAAAAGATTTGAGATCACTGCTACAATTGTTAGAGAGTAACAATGAATTGACCTATATGTGTAAGCAACTGTCTTTGCTGATTCAGATCTTTGTTCTGATTATGACTAGATCCTTGCTGATCAGATATTTTATTGCATCTCCGAGTGATCTATACTCAATCAATCCTATATGATTTCTCCTTCACTCTTCATATCATATAATTCCACACTTCTGCTTGCACTTCCACACATTCAATCCAAACTTGACCTTTCATACATATGGTAAGCCCTATCAAGCCAGCTTGAATACACTTCTAAATAATAAATCACAATTTAGTCGGCCTCATATAACCAATTAATTATAGAATGTAAATCATTGTTATTTGGCTACCACTGAATGCACGACCATGACTTAAATTCCCGAGTGACTTGGTCAACACTAATCTTCTTGAATACCAGGATGAACTCAGTCAACACTAAAACAACTCATTCTATTTCACCAATTGTGCTCGGTCTGAATGTAGAAATTTGTGTAACATCACTACATAAGTGTAAATACATGTGTAACATCAATGAAAATACATAATTAAATAATTGTCTTCAATATTATTTCCCCCAGACCAGTCGTTCCATCATACCCAAACTTTTTCAACATTGTGAAGTTGGCTCCATATGTTGATACGGGTATGTGTGCTTGAAGTGTGTCTTGTGGGTCTTGATACAACCATGTGTTTATATCCATATCAATAGGGTTCTCTTCTGCAATGTCTCCCCACTTGACAAAGGTGGTGGGTCGACATCTAAATAGAACATGTTTTGGGGTTTCATTTGTTGTCACTGGTTGTGGCATGGCATATGACTTTGGGCTCCGAGGCATGTTAGTGATGGTAAAATCTTCCTCATAGCTGTACTCACCACATCCTTTGTTGGTAATGGATATCTTCCTTACTCTTCTTGTGACATCCTTGGGAATATAATTTGAGGTGGAAGGAATGCTTGCCTTCTGGTTTGAAGGCACTTGATTGTGAGTACTTCTTTTGATGGTTTTACAGTATTGGAATGGGGTTGGATCTCCTTCAATGATAATTTATGCCCCCTGGTATGGGAACTTGATGCACTGATGATATGCAGATGGTACAACTTGCATCTCATGGATCCATGGTCTTCCTAGTAACATGTTATATCCCAACTCTAGCTCTAGGATTTGGAATGGGGTGTTCTTGACGAAGGGGCCTATTCAGAATGGTAGTATGATGATTCCTTTAGAAGACCTATCTTCTTCATCATAGGCCCTGATATTAATTCTCCTCGTGATATCAATGTTGGATTCAGAATAGCCCAAGTGTTTGATTACTTTCAAAGTGATGACATTAAAGTTTTTCCATTAGTATACTTATTGAAAAACATTGATAGTGATCATCGGTACAAGCATAACTGGTGGATTACAAGCATAACCAGTGGGTAGCAAGCATACCCAACAGAAAAAAGTGTCATGAGAAAATGCTAAGTATGGAATTGACCGACGAACACTGACAAGTGTTGCACCGACGAGGTAAACAGGACATCACCGACAGGTCAATGACATAACAACAAATATCATCACTGACAACATAGTTTTGAGAACAAAACCGACAGAGTAGAAAATGCATACCCAACAAACAGTTCAAGAAAGGAACACCGACAATAAAGAAAATTGATAGACTGACAGAGCAGCCCGACCATCAGAACCGATAGTCAGTTAGAAAACCCGCAAATAGTGTATCTGACTTTTACATGTCAGATAAAGCATTGTAGTTCTATTTATAGAGTTTTAATTTGTTTTAAATCATTACTTGAGGGTCAAGAAAGCATAATGTAAATGTTTTAAAAGCATCCTAATAGATCTAAAACATATCTAACTAAAGATCAAGGTAAAGTTGTAAACCTTGGATCTAGAGTTAACTTGTGAAGCATGAATCAAGAACAGAGCTAAAATCTAGTATCAATAGATGTTCAATCAATTGTGAATTATGGATTCATTGTTGTTGATAGCCGCAAAGAGCATCTAAGGAGAAGAAGGAAGAATTCATGCAAAGTTTAGGAACAGATTATATCTAGTTATCAAGAACACACAGAGGCTACCGACGTGCAAATAAATGTATTATTCAATCATGTAAAGATGATTACTCATACATAGGAAGCTTTATTGGATCTGTTATCAGCAATTATAGATTGCATACATCATCATATAAAAGAATTATGTAGTTGCATTCTAACAAGTGCATCACATCTAAAATCCTTTTTTAGAAGGTGGACTTAACAATTCTTTACAAATCTCTTAACAAAGTGCACACTTAATAGTGTTGCTAAAGCTTCAAACGAAGTGTATCTTAGTAGGTCTCCACTATAATACTCCTAACAGGGTAGGCCATCAGAAGTGACCAATTGTAAGCCTTTACCTAACCCTTCTTATCTATAGATAGTGAAGTCTTGTGGGTAACAATCCCCACCGCGATTTTTACTTTCTAACAGGAGTTTTCTGTGACATCATATCTTGTGTCATGTGTTATCTATTTTCATGAATGTTTCTTGTATGGTTACATATTAAAGAACTTATATTATGATTGCATATGCATAAAGAAAGATGAACAATTAGATAAGATAATTTTCAAACTGATGACAAAGGGTTAATGGGCTAACCAAGAAAATTTTTAGAGGTACTGATTCACCCCTCCCCTCTCAATACTACTTTCACAATATAATTCCAATAATTGGTATCAGAGCTAAGTCTCTTTCTTGAAAAGATTAAAGACTTAAGAGAAAAGATCAGAGCAATGGAAAAGTATAGACTAGACAAGACTATTGACAATGAGGAATTGCAGATGTAGATTAACTATGAGTAGCATAAAGAGGCAAGAATCAACTTAAGAAAAATTCTTGATGAAAGAAAGATTATGACAACCAGGCTGAATGAGAAGGACTACAAAGAATCAAAAATACAAGATTACTTTGATTCAGCAGAATCAAAGTCAAGTAAAGCATCAGACCAATTAGATGAAAAGATCACAAGTCTACATGAGGCCAATCAACATCTAACTGAGAAATTGAGAATGCTGCTAATCGGTCAAGAGACTCAAATGGTGAAAATGATTGATGTCATGAATGATGCAAGAAAAGCTGAAAATGAAAGAACTCTAGCCATTGATGATAGGAGGAAAATAACAGAGAAGCTACTAGAAAAAGAATCATAGAGTCAAAGACTTACTGAACATCACCATGAGATTACCAATTAGATTATTCTTATGAGTCAAGAGGCAAACAGACTAAATACAGAACTCATTGAAATAATACAAATCATCGGTGAGCTAAGAGAAGAGAATGAAAAATTGAAGCATGAAATCAAAGTCCAGAATCAACACAATGAATTGATAAAAAAGGCTAAAGAAAGAAACAAAAGGATGGATGATTTTCTTGATGGACAGAGAAGAGTCAATAACTACATAGGATTAGGGTACAGCGAGAATGGTGAATCTTCTAATCAACCTGATCAAAGAAATTATTTCACAACCCCATGATCCAAGAAGCTATCATGCAATCACTGTGGAAAACCTGGCCACACCTAAAACGTTTGCAGAAGCAAAATGAAAGGTATTCCTCAAGCACAATCTACTTTCATTGGTAGTTGTTATAATTGTCAAAAGAAAGGACACAAGACACATGAATGCAAATCCAAAGTGACAAATCCAAAAAGGAAAACCTACATGGACAAGTATTGTCCTACCTGCAAGATGAATAGGAAAACACATGAGGAGTGCTGTAAAAAGAACAACAAGGCCTGGAAACCAAAAGAGACTAATAATAGCTACAAACCAAAAAGAGTAGGTAACTCGTATGTTTGGGACTATAACACATGGGTAAACTACACAGCATGTCGAAGGTATGGTCATATTTCTGCCAACTATATGAGAAAGTGGACCAGAAGGTCAAGAGGTTGGACCAATCTAGGTATGGCATGTTTGCATTGTCATAAGGTTGGACATTTGATAAAATATTGCAAAGACCGACTGACAGATACAAGTACATATCCCAATGGAAATACCATTGATGACATCAAGAGAATGAGAAACAAGATGTGGGTAAAATCCACAAACACTGAAGGTGTTGGAACAAGCAATACAAATGATGACACCCTATCCAATGGATCTGGTGGCATCACTACATCCAACCAAAATGCACAAGTAAGTATGGAACTGCATTGTAAAAAGTTATATTATGCATCGGTTTCATTACACATAAGTTCATATTGTAACATTAGCATGAATAAAAGATGCAATATATTGTTATTTGTTAAACTATTGAAAAATAATATCATCAGTTATTGGGTACAAATATGCATTGGTGAACACACACAGAAAATTTAGCACTACTTACCAGAATGTATCGGTCATTACACAAACACCAAGTTTCTAAGTGTAAACCAACGGACATCGGTGAACCTTGAGGAAATGAAAGTTGTCTTCGCCACTTTACAGAAAATCATCAGTGAAGTCACCAAAGCTACTAGCAACCCCGATGATTTGCACAAACACCAAAGATGTTATGAATGCCTCTACCGACAAACTCAGTCTTTGTATACCAATGAGTTGGTGAGCATTAATGACAACTTAGGGCACAAAAGTTATAAAATCCTAACGGGTGAACTCATTTTCACACCTGTGATTTTTTAGCAGAGAAAAGAAGAGTAGAGTGATTTCAAAGCAATTTAGAGAGTGACCCAACAATAATCAGTTCAACACAAAGCACTCACATTCATAGGCAATCATAGAGATTCAGTAAGTAACCACATTCACCGATCACACTGTTTAATTTATGAAAAACCCTAAATTTTTGCAACACGATGGCATCAACTTCTAGAGTTGAAAAGATTAAGGAAGATAAGAAGAAAACATTCAAACTTGTCAGTAGAGGCTCTTGTGTTGAACCCAAATACAATCTGCACCCAAAAATAGCATCACAACCTGACAATTTTGGAGCATTTTCCAGAATCCCACCCAGGGTTTTACTGGTAGAGGACATAAGGTCCTATATACACTGCAAGATCTCAAAGATGGGAGATCTAGACCTAGATAATGCCTATAGGGCACTATGTGATGAAGATGGAAACCTCAAAGATGAGCACAAGCATCTAGAAGTGAAAGGACTCACAAATGCACTGCATTTTCCCAAAGTTTTCAAAACAAAATGGATAAAGATTGTTCTTAGCATAGTGCACAATAAGACTCTATGGCTTAATAAGACAAAGCCAATAATAAAGGATGTTATTCATGTAGTTACTAGTTATCCTACAACTGATAAACCATAAGCTCACAAGCACCCATCCCTGGCAGAAGTCGAAAAAATGGCTGGTGCTAAATCAGACAAAAGAGCACTCAAGGTCAACACTATCACCGACATAGAGCTGAAGTTTGGAGCATGTGTTGTTGGATATAAAATCTTCTAGGAAAGTAGAATGAATAGCATATCAAGCACTGCTATGAGCACAACATACAAGATCATCAAACAAGGAAAGAAGATGGATCTTCCAGAGATCCTGTTACATCAACTGGAGGAGAACATGTGCACTATAAGATCTTCAAGGACAAACACTTGTAAGTTTGTCTCCCTCATAATGTGCATATTCTTTTACTTTGAAGAATACTTTCCTTCAATAGGAAAAGTTGTATGGGACACAAGCAGACCTATAACCATTCAGATAGGTGAATTCATAGAATCACTAGGAACAAATTTTGATAATGTAATGCAGGAGTATTTCAAAACCATTAAGGAAATGTTGCAAACAAGAACAAGGATTCCTAAAAATCTGATAAAGGAACACAAAGAGAATATATGTTTCATGGTAGATACTGATTTCATGTATATCCAAGCAGTAGTACCTAGGAAATCATGGCTTTCAAGGTTAGAATATGAAATCAAAACAAGACAAGCCAATGAGTGCATTGAGGCACTATTGAATGAACTAGTGGACAACAAGCAACAAAGTTTTGGCACCTATGAAGAGGCCAAACAAAATATTAAAACAAATCTTGTTATCAAGAAAGTTGTAAAATGGTCAAGCAGAATGGTGAAGAAACTAAAAAAGAAATTGAATGTATCTTCTGAAGGTGAAGAGGAACAAGAGGGTAAGGAGGAAATCATTGAGGACCAGTTACCCATTGGTGATACAACATAGGAAAATGAATCAGAGGAAGAACAGTCTAATTCACCACCTCTTCCTCCACCTAAGAAGTCAAGAATGAGAAGTCAGATAGCAAAGGATGCAACTCCTTCTCCCATGGTAAAAGGAAAGGTGTATAAGAGGAAACCTGACACATCAAAGGGAAAACAACCAGTTGGGAAACCTACCAAAAGGAGGAAATTTGTTTAGAAAAATGAGGATATAGAGGACTCAGCTATGGATGAGCCTGACACTGCAATTGAACAAGCAAAGGAAACAACATAGAAAACATCAACTCCTGAAACATTGATGAAATATGTAAGTACATTTCAAAAGCCTCATCTATTGGACATCCTAAGATTAAGAAAATATTGAAATGGGATTCTATAGAATAGAATAAAATTAAAGATGCAATTATAGCTAAAATGTGCAAACACTATTATGTCCCACTTCAATTCACTACATGTGATGTACCACAAGAACTGTTAATTAGATTATCTTCTAGGTACACATTTTCACTCCATGAGGAGAAACAGATAAGAGAAAGAGTACTTGTTACTCTTATGCCTCCTAAATCAAAAAAGGAAGAAATAAATGAAATCATGGAGAAATATGAGAAAAAGTTCTCACCCAAAATGAGAGCATACAATCTTCTTGAAGGGAATTTTATAGAGCTAGAACAAGAAGCTCATGATAAATGGAGCAAGATACTCATTCCTGTTAAGGAGAGAAGTTATGAGAAGGAAACTATCACTCGGGGAGATAACTCAACAGCTGAGTTAGATAGTGAAGAAGTTCAAATAACTGGCCAAAAATAGGTTGATATTGTAGATGAAGTATGGCCAGACACTACTCTTGACCACACTCAAAGTGAAGAGAGTCAAAATCCACCAAGTCCAATTCACATTGACTTGAGTAAAGATGAAGAAGCTACCAAGGATGACTTGACAATAAAAGGTAACTTAGCTGATGATATAAATGATGAATCATGGTTAGACAACATTGTCAATAACACTACAGGAAAAGACCCTGCAGTAGAAGTACAAAAAGATGAAGATATAAATATTGCACAGGGAAATACCAACAGACATGATTCAACTATTGACACTGTAATAGTCAATACATCAACAAACATGAATATATTAATTGATGCTATTGATATTCAATCAAGTTAGGACAAATCATCTAATAAAGTTGATGATATACCCAAAGACATGGGTAATGATGAAAAAAAAGATGCATCCAATACTCAAAAGGATACTGATACAGAAATGAAAGATGCAACTAACACTCAGCAAGAAGTGTCTAATGAACAAAATAAAGAACCAGATAACAAAACTGAGGATACATAGAGAAAGGGTGAAGAAAAATATAAGAGTGAAGAATTCAAGCAGGATGAAAGAACTAAACAAAAAGAAGATATATTTTTTGATGCACCTAAGGCCAATCAGGAGACGTCTTCACAAAACTAGTCAGTGGACTCAGAACAGAAACAACAAGACACTTCATCTTCTCGACCCTCACCTACCAAGTCAACCCAATCTCAATGTTTACAAATGGTAGTACATCAATCTGCCACCCAGCCAAAGAAGAAGAAGACGAAGAAGAAAGCATTGAAGAAAGATATCTTGGCTGTCATAATGGATGAAGTAATAGAAGTCTCAAACTAGGATATTACTACTTTGGATACAGATAAACTTCAAGATTTTGGAGTGCTATGTCAAAGGAAAGCCATTCAGAAGAAAATGATATAGGAACACAGGGAAGAAATGGCACTTGACAAGGAAAGAGACATTCTACAACAACTTGTTCCTGAGGTGAAACTTGAACAAAATGCTACAATTAAGGAGAAAATAGTTGTTCTTACCGATGCCATCACAAACCAGAATGTAGATGCAGAACAAGCTATGGAAGAACAAGCAGAGAAAAAGTATCAATACAAGTTAATTGACAAGATCATCCAAGAAGTGGCAGTGAACAAGGTAAATCTCTCTGAACAAACTAATCAATTAGAGCCAATGATTTTTGAGGAAATTACCTTAGTTCAAAAGATGTGCACACTTGAAAAGTTTACAAAAGAAAATAGTGACAAGTTAGCAGAAATAGATTCTAATGTCACAACCAGTGCACAAATCCTAACCTCAAATGTGAACAGTATCAAGGTGCATCACGACAAGGTCATTGAGGCTAACAGGCTAAGGCAAGAAATATGGGATGCTGAAACACAATTAAGAGGTGAGATTACCGAACTACAGGCACACATCTTTCCTAATCTTACTATTCTACAATAGCATATTTCTGAAGCCAGAAACTTAATTGCAACCCCAGAGATGTCTGTAGTAGACAACATCTATGATATACAAGTAAGGATATCACTTGAGCACATGGATCTAGAAATGCTGAAGGATAAATGGGAAAAGATGATGGAGGAGATCAGGTCCTCACATTCCCACCTTTTTGACAAGATGTAAGTACCTTTTCCTTTATTATCAAAAAAGGAGGAATAGAACCATATGTATATTGTATGTACAGAAGGAATAGATATGGTAAAGATAGTTATGTACAATATATCAAAAAAAGGGGAAGAAAAATACATAAGGAAATATATATATAATTACACTTATTGGCATATACATAGGGGCAGTCATTCAAATGACTAAAGGAAGAAATATACACAGGTGTACATACTAATACATTCAGTATGTTGCACATATCATGTTTGATACTAATGTCAAAAGGGGGAGATTGATGACATTAAATTTTTGCCATTAGTACACTTAGTGAAAAACATTGACAGAGATCATCGGTAGAAGCATAACCGGTGGATTAAAAGCATAACCGATAGATAGAAAGCATACCCGATAGAACAAAGTGTCACGAGAAAATGCTAACCATGGAATTGATCAATGAACACTGAAAAGTGTTGCATCGATGAAGTAAATAGGACATCACCAAATGGTTAATGACATAACAACAAAGATCATCACCGATGACACAGTTTTGAGAACAAAATTGACAGAGCAGAAAAGGCATACCCAATGAATAGTTCAAGAAAGGAACATCGACAGTAAAGAAAACTGACAGACTAATAGAGCAGCCTGACCATCAGAACTGACAGTCAGTTAGAGAACCCGCAAATAGTGGATCTAACTTTTACACGTCAGATAAAGCATTGTAATTATATTTATAGAGTTTTAATTTGTTTTAAATAATTACTTGAGGGTCAAGCAAGCATAATGTAAATGTTTTAAAAGCATCCTAATGGATCTAAAATATATCTAACTAAAGATCAAGGTCAAGTTGTAAACCTTGGATCTAGAGTTAACTTGTGAAGTGTGAATCAAGAAAAGAGCTAAAATCTAGTATAAATAGATGTTCAATCAATTGTGAATTATGGATTCATTGTTGTTGATAGCCACGAAGAGCATCTAAGGAGTAGAAGGGAGAATTCATGCAAAGTTTAGGAACAGATTATATCTAGTTATCAAGAACACATAGAGGCTATCGACGTGTAGAGAAAGGTATTATTCAATCATGTAAAAATGATTACTCATACATAGGAAGCTTTATTGGATTTGTTATCAACAATTAGAGATTGCATACATCATCATATCAAAGACTTATGTAGTTGCATTCTAAAAAGTGCATCACATCTAAAATCCTTTTGTAGAAGTTGGACTTAACAGTTCTTTACAAATCTCTTAATAGAGTGCACACTTAATAGTGTTGCTAAAGCTTCAAACAAAGTAGATCTTAACAAGTGTCCACTGTAATACTCCTAATAGGGTAGGTCATCAGAAGTGACCAATTGTAAGCCTTTATCGACCCCTTCTTATCTGCAGATAGTGAAGTCTTCTGGGTAACAATCCCCACCGTAGTTTTTACTTCCTAACAGGATTTTTTTGCGATATCATATCTTGGGTCATGTGTTATCTATTTTCATGAATGTTTCTTGTATGGTTACATATTAAACAACTTATATTATGATTGCATATGCATAAATAAATATGAACAGTTAGATAAGATAATTTACAAACTCATGACAAAGGGTTAATGGGCTAACCAAGAAAAGTTTTAGAGGTACTGATTCACCCCTCCCCTCTCAGTACTACTTTCACAATATAATTCCAACACAAAGTACATATGTTTGATCCCACTCCACCATCAACAAGGACTCTATGGATCACTTGTTTGTGAACTTGGATGAGAAAGTGAAAAGGATCGTTATGCATAGGCTTGTGCGGTGGCACTTCATGGTCCATAAAGGTTGCATATTTTTGGTAAATATTTGGTTGACCATGGTTTGGAATATTTCCAGAGTTATGTCCCTTGGGACAGCTGCATTTTTGAGTGTTGGGTCGAGAGCTTGCTTGTGCTGCGGGGATATGCACAAAAGGTCAAATATAGATATTTGGGTAGGAGTGCTCTTTAATTGATCCACAAGGCTGGTATGTGGATAGGAGGTTGTTGGAGAGCTAGCTGGTATAGTATATTTAGAAGGCGCTCCTTGCAAGACAAATTTGGTATGACACATGGTGACAGCAGTACATTTAGCACATGGGTCTCTGATAGTAATAGTAGCCACACAACTATCTGAAGGGTTGATGTAGTTAATTTTGTTGTCTTCATTAGTGTAGGTGTAGTTTACTTGTTTTGATTGTCCACCAGACCTGAAGGATTTCCCTTTGTTTTGATCATGCAATGTGTCATTGAAGATTGTATGATCAGCAGTGCCTTTTGATTGGGCATTGGTAACATTGATAACCTCTGTATCAATCAGATCCTGAATGGCATTTCCAATCGATAGAATTTGGGTGTCTTGTGTCCCTATACCTGATGAAATTTGAAAATTCATTGTCATTGTACCACTTTGGTTTTATAGCACCATGTTTGTATTCTCTAATTTCAGGCAGAATGATAGCATTGGATTGTATCAGCTATCTTAAGGCTAATTCTATCAACTCCCCCAATGGTGTGTAGTCTCATTTAGGAAATGGAAACCATTGTGGGTGTTGTGTGGGTGGTTGATTGTTTGACACCACTGCTACTTGAACAGGGGTTTTTGGTTCTGATTGTGCACTTGCTACATGGGAACCATGGGTTTTTGGTTTTCCATAGGTGCACCCTGTAGTGACACCTTGGGTTGGTCATAGTTGACCCTCTTTACATCAATGAAACCATCACTTGTGACATTTTTATTCTTGTTCCACCACCTTGCTTTATCCATTGCAGTTTTGTTCCTATTTGTCTGGGTAGGATCTGCAAGGATGCCTCTTTTAACCAGGTTTTTTCTCACAGCCAACTCCTCATTTGATGAGTTGCTTGAAGTTAGGATCCAGATACAATTCTATGGTAAATGACATATCTGGGGTCAGATTGTCAACAAACATGACTATGAGGGATCAAGATAATCAAGTCTGAACTTTTGAACTAACAATGTTTAGACATTAATTGTGCTTTCAAAGAATGGATGATCTTTAAAGTTTAGAGATTCACACAATGTTCTTCACGTTTTTGTGGGATAGACATTGATAGGTCAACTACGGTAATCAATCACCAATTGCGATAATTAAAGGTTCTAATGCAGAAATAAATAGGTCGATTGTGGTATACTTTTGTCAATTGCAGAAAGATGTGGGCAATTGTAGAAAAGGGGATATAGTCTAAAAAAGATCTCAAATAGGCTTATCTGTCTGGTAAAATTGATTTCTGGAACAAGGTTTCTAATTACAGAATAGGTTTTATGTTGATAGCCTAGACTTGAACATGTTGGACTTGTTTTGACAGTTCTTGATGTTGGTTTTGCATTTTTTGAAATTTATCATAGAACAAGCACGATAGACAATGTGTTTTGTAATCTATCACGGGTCTTGAGACAATGACAAATAGATTAATCTAGGTCAAAAATTGGCTTCAAATATAATGTTATAGGCCCAATGCTTGAATTTTCATTAGCTCACACAACAAGTGTCACACTACTAGGACATGAAGGTCCATGATGCAAGCACGTATGTTTTTTCCATTGCCATTTATAGTTTCTATGCTAGTGAAGATCTCTTTAACTAACACAATACCCTAGAATACATATGTTGGGAATCTTGGGGGGAAATTTTTCAACCCCTTGCAGTTTAATAAGATATTCTTTTGGAGGTGAATCAGGTTGGCCTCTATTTTAACAAGGTTCTAGTGGGCTCTGTGGCGTCTATCCAATCAATTTATACATGTGTGACTCACTTAAGAGCCTAGTTGACCATGCTGGAAACTTAGGGATATTCACCTGATCTAGGCTATCATCAACACACCTCACCCAAGCTTGGCTAGATATAAAATGGAACTTTGGTTTGTGTCTTATTTATATACCGATCAGAAGGATTATCGCTTTAAGGTCATTCTTCGATGAATAAGCGCATTCCCCAGACAGGCCTTCCTAAAAAATTATAAAGGTTTTTAATCTAACATATTGTGAAAGTGTACCAAGGACTTTAAAAACAAGGTTAATTGATTAATATCCAAAATTTGAAGTGTGAACTAAGCTAATCACCCATACAAGCACAAAATCCCAAAGTAGATGATGATTTGCTTGTTCAATTTTAATGCACCAAATTTGAAAGATTGCTTGCCTTTGTTCAATTCTTAACCACCATGTCAATTTTAAGCACCAATTTGGAAATGTGAGGTTCAAGGTGTTTGCATGTAATGTTCATTTTAAGAACTAAAATACAAATAAATGAATTTTATGTTTGCTTTATTAACTATTTCCTCGCCACAACCTGTCAAAAAAGTGATTAGTACTGAAATCTTCTAATTAAGAATTGAAGAATATCCAGCAAATCTCAAAATGTTAAGACCATTAAGACTAATTGTGACCTTGTACTTAGCTATGAAATATTTGATAGAATCAAGATATCTATTGTAGGCTCCGCTTTGATCTTCTGTTGCGATTGCCAAGATGGTTCTTTGTTGCATGTGGTAGTTAGTGGTCCTTCTTATGTAAGCTCTTAGTGATCTAAAACCTAGGATGCATCTAATTAACCTTCTGGCCATTATTCATTGGTCAATCCTACACAGAAACTGAGAAAAAAATCAGATTTTAACAGACAAATAGTGAATTTGAATCAGATAAGAAATAATTTTGTTGATTGCGGTAATTGTTTGTCAATTGAGGCAAAGTTCTGTCAAATGCGGCAAGATGTTTTTTATTACGGTAAAGCACTTTCAGTTATGGCAAGATGTTTTCAATTGCAGAATAGATCGGTCAATTGTGGAAAAATCTGCTCGATTGCAGTAAACTGGTATCAATTGCAACACATATTGGTTATTGTGGCACAAAGGAAGAAAACAAAGATTTGAATAATGACAAAAAAGAATTGTGAAACCCTAAAATTGATTACGGCATTAAGCCAGTCGATTGCAGTAGATTTTCATCAATTGCGGTAAAATACCAGTGATTGTGAAATTACAAGGATATCAAAAATTAAAAAAAATTGCAGTCATACAACTGAGGCCAAAAAGTCCTTTCTGTCATATGCAAGTGATATTTGGGTTGTTTGATTCATGTCAGTTTCACCAAAATGTCGTTGTTGTGTTTTGTATGCTCAATAATGAGGATTAGTAGTACCAATTTGAAATGGGGGAAATCAATCAATTACTACTAAGAATGAAACAATGAACAATCAAATTAAAAGAAATAAAGGAGGAATAAAAATGAATGCAAACCAACAAAGCTCGAATCTTCTATTGTCTCTCTCTACTCCTTCTGAAATGTTGTTTGTGTGGTGCTCAGTATTGGTGTGGGCAGCGTCTATGACTTGGGAGCATTGAGAATATGATATTGAATGTTTTGATCGCAAGAACGCTTTTTTGGTACTCTAAAATTCTGGATAAATTTGAGAGTGTGTATTCTGAAAATTCCTCTAAGGCAAAGTTGTTGCCCCTAAAAATCTTTTGAAGGGACCCTAGTTCAAATGCAAGTAAAAAAGGACCTAAAGATTTTTATGAGAAACCACTTGGGGGATGTGTTCCTCCCCCTTTATTGAGAAAATGTAATAGGTTTCAGCTCTCATATTTTAGTTATGATGTGTTTTGGAGATAGTCATTTGGAGATCATTACCCAAATCTGCACTTTGCATGTTGTTAGTGTTTTCTAAGTGACCTACATTGGAGATATGCATCTTTGTCTAGATTGATATTCATGGTTTAAAAAGTGTTCCAATGTGTTGTAGGAATGAAATTGAATCTTTGTGCCCATTTTTAGACCCCTATGATCTCATTTGATAAGTTTTCTTAAGTCATTATGTTTCCATTTTATTGTGGTTTTCTGAGTGTCAAATGCAGAATTCTAATTAGCCTACTTTGAGCTCCCACAAGTTGCACCCAGTTCAAGGTCTTGAAGAAATGAATTTTCCCCTGCATTGAAAACATTGAATTTTACTTCCATGGAGATTTATAGACCTTGGTCAATCCATTTGACCACTTTGCCCAGTTGATTCCAAATCCAATTTCTACATTTTTACTGTGTTTGAGTTCAGAAAGTTTTAAAGGGCCGACTTTGAAGTTTAATTATAGTTGACCAATTCATCATTTTAATAAGTTACTTGAAGCCCTATGTTCCTTATGTGACACAAAATCTATCCCCATACTTTCAGACTCAAAGGGTTTCTTTTGTTAAGTTTTTGAAGTCAGAATCAAAAGTAATTTATACAGATTCCCAGTATTGACAGAATAGCATTTATAGAACAGTAATCTTCAGAGGATTGAAACTTTTATCAAATTATGGTTTTGAGATGTGAATTGTTTCCTTGTGCTCCTTGTATCTGAATTTTTTTCTAGAACCAACATTTCAACATCAAGGCATAAGTTTCTATTTTTGCAAGATAAAATCCAAATGCATTTTCTATTTTTTTTACATCCACATTTGCACAGTTTTCCAGATAGCCAAGTTTGATCAATGATATCTTGAAACCCTTATATTTCCATGAAAATCCCTTTGGCACGTATATTCACCTGTTGGAAGTGAGAAAGGGTTTTAGACTGCATGTTTCTATGAGGCTTTTTGATCAATTTTAAGGTTGTTTCCAGAGGCCATTTGTTGTTTGCTGGACCAGTTTGCAATGGTATAAAGTTTGGTTCTAAGTGATCGCCAGTTAAATGATTCACAATCCAATTGCACCAAAGGCTATCTTGGGATAAATTGAAGATGAAAATGGTCTTCAGGAGTAGCAATGCTTGAACCAGCATCTCAGGGACTTGTCATTTATTTTTGAAGTTCAATGTGCAACTTATGTGGTTTTACATATTGTTATTTTAAATCATTTTATGATTTAAATAATAATACTTGCAGATTCCTCAAAGGAAATGTTGAAACATTGACCAGACATAATTACAATTTGATTGATTTCTTTTGGGATTCTTTCTCAAGGAATGAAAGAAAGGAGAGTGAGATCCTCAGTAAAACATCCAGACTCCGTTGGTAATGGCATCATGAAAATAAAATGTAAAATATGTAATTGTTTGGTGGACATAAAAACTTTGGTATGTGACAAGTGTGAAAAGGAATTTAATATTACTTGTGTGAAACAAAAAGTGAAACCAAAAGACATTTACAATTGGTCTTGTCCCCTATGTCAAAGATACATAGAAATTTGAGATCATAGAGTGCAAAAATGTAAGATGTGGAGTCATTGAATGAAAGGAGAAGTGTATGCGCAAATAATTAAGACAAATACTTTAAAAACATTTCAACCAATGCATAGTGATAGATAGGTGTCTGCAAAATCCAGCAAGGAGAAACCAAGGATTTAGCAAGAAATGGCAGCGCAATACCAAGAGGAGCTTGCGCATGGTATTATAGAGTGTCTGCACAACATAAGACAAAGATTTAATTAAACCTTTCAAGAAAATGCCATTGGCAGGCTACGCAGTCAAAGACAGAGAAAACAATGCATGTTTATTAAACAAGAGCTTTACAAAAGTATTACAATATGCAAATGTCATTAGGCAGCCTGTGCAGTAGTTTGAAAGAGGACGTTATGAAAGTTAAACCAAATGCAATGCCTTTGGAGCTTGCGCTAAAGATGGAGGAGGCCAGTGATAAAGTAAAAATGTTAGAAAAAACCAAGACAAGCCTACACAATGTCTCATGAAGCCAGCACATGGTTTTTTAAAACCAATTTGAAGGTTGCGTGGAGTTTGGAGGAGTGCATGGTGTGAATAAGCCTATGCAGGGGATAATGCATGTTAGAAGGGCCTATGAAATGATAAGGTAAAGATTAGTGCATGGTGTATAAAACCAAGCACATAATTCTACGCAAGCTAAAGGCATGGAAGTATTAAAATACTTTGTGCAATGTTTTGGGAGATGCTTGCAAATGGTCAATAAAAATACCATTTGAAGGCCTATAAAATGTGAAATAGAGTCTTCAAAGTGAAAATAAGAGGGAAATTTGTACATGAAGTGAAGAGGGTGGAGGAGAGTCTACGCAAGCAAAAGGAGATGTTGTGTGGAGCTTGCGCAAGGAATAAACCTAGAGGTCTGCGCAATATTAAAGGAACCATCACATTTTAAAGAAGACATTTATGAAGTTCAAAACAAAGTTCACTTTCCAGGTGTAAGTATTGAAAGGCTTGCGCAATATGTAAAGAGGCATGTACTATGTTTAACCAAACATGAAACTTGCGCATAGTTGGGAGAAACCTGCGCAAGTTAAACACCAAGAGGAGACCATATGTGGAATGTGTGAAGTGTCTGCACAAAAAAAAGGTTGCACAATAGAATAAGGAAATGTTGGAGTTGGAATGGGGCTTTCCAAATTAATGCCAAATTCAGAACATATAAAAAGACTTGGAAAAAAGGTAAAACACATATATCCCACATTCACTGGGGATGGAACTTCTCAAGGGTTTTTATATGCAAACATTTGCACATTGAAATGAATAAGATCCAAGAGGTTCATTGGCACACCCCTTAGCCAATGGAATGTTATGCTCACTGGAAGGATAATAAACCATGTTTTTGGGTGCCAAAATGAGCAAATCTTTTAAAACCTTTAGAAAATCTATCCCACATTAATGTCAAAATGGAATTTTGCAATGTATAAAAGAAAAACTACTTACATAGTATTGTGAAGAAAGAGCCCGGAGGCTCTAGGTGATGTGCCTGCTTGCAAGATGTGCCTCAACATGCATGTCAGGTAGATGGGTGACATCAAAAACAAGAGATTTTGGCAGGAACTGCATGGATGACATGGCAGGTGACGTGGTGGAAAAGGCAACAAATCATGCATGCATCCTGACGCATGGAAGATCGACGAAAAGTGATGATCACAGAGTAGATCTAATTGTGTCGCAATGCCTTGGACCCCAGAGATATGTAGAGGATACCATTGAGGGATCACGCCTATGTGATATGTGGTAGGGCTGATAGAAAGGTAGACCAGATGGAGGTGATGTGGCGGGCACGCAGGAGAGGCATCTGAAATGAGCGTGAATCATGAGGCAGTAGAATCAATGGTTGGCACAATGCCTCAAAGGGGAAGATGATCAAGATTTAGTCTTCAAGGAACCACATCCACCCGACATGTGGCATTGTACCAGGTGGTGAGCCCAAGCAGAGAGGATAAGGAAGATGATTTAGGTACACTAGTGGCTCTTTCAGACAAATTAAGAGGTGCCATATGGCAAGATTTGGTGATTTATGGGAGAAGTAAAGGTAATTAAAGTGTAGAAAAGGGTAAAATGCATAAATCAAATAAATAAATGTGCAAGAAAATAAAGGTTAAATAAAGTGCACAGAACATTTGAAGTAATAATATGATAAAAGTGCAGAAATGAGGGGGCTAATGTGCAAGATAATGAATTGGGAAAATATTATCTCAGAACACAATACACAGCTATAGTGAGTAATGTGAAATTGCACAGGTATTTAAAGATGGGAAAACATTTGAATTATATTTTCAAAGTGAAAGAGAAAAATTAAATTTGCACACAATACATTAGAAGTATTATTTTTTGCATTCGCGAGAGAGTTTTAGAAGAGTTTTCAAAGGCTAGAACAAAGAAGAATATTTGATAATAGAATTCGAATCACATTTTCAGTTCTTTGGAAGTTAGAGGATATTTTTCTCCAAATAGTTCAGAGGTAGCTACAGGAGAAGATCAAATCAATTTTTGAGAGGAAGAATGTTGGAAATAATGGGAAGTATGTACTAAGAGGGGAGGGGTGAATCAGTACCTCAAAAACTTTTAGTTAATCAACCTTTAATCTTTGCTTTATTGATCATATATGTTTTTTTTTCTTTATGCATGTGATATCAATTCATAGTCTTAATTATATGTAGACATTCATAGAAACATTCATTAAATTAATTGACACATAACACAAGATATGATAACGTAGAAAACCCATGTTAGAAGGTAAAAACTGTGGTGGGGATGGCACCCACAAAAACTTCTCTATCTATAGACTGGAAGGGGCTAGTTAAGGATCATAATTTGATCACTTCTAATGATCTACCCTGTTAGGAGTATTATGTGGAGAATGGTTAAGGTCTACTCTTTTAAGATCTTTACCAACACTATTTAGTGTGCTCCTGGTTAAGATATTTACAATAGGATTGTTAAATCCACCTTTCTTGAAAGGATTTCTTTTATTTTCTACACTTTTTAGAATGTAGACAAAAATACTCATTGAACTAAGTGTATGCAATCTAAAATTGTTGATTACAGATCCATTAAATTTTACATATACAATGTATCACCTAATGTGATTGATTAATACATCTGTTTCTCAGTAGCCTTGGTTCTTGATAACCAAATTCATATTTTTCTCCTCTTCTTCTTGAAAATCTCAGTCTGATCCATAGATGTGCTTGTTGACTACATTCATCCTCACATCCATCAATAATGAATGATAACACATCTATTTATAACATAGATTTGACCTTTTTAGTTTCACGTATTACAAACTTAACTCTATGATCAAAGGTTTACAACTTTACCTTGATCTCCTAGTTTACATGTCTTTAATTAGTTATAATGATTAAAACAATTACAATAATGTTTCTTGTCCCTCAAGAAATAGTTTTAAAACAAATCAAAATTATAAATATAGAATATAACTTTTTTATCTGACGTGGAAGTCAGATCCACTTTTCTCGGGATATAACTGACTTTCGGTGTCTGATGCTCGATTTGAATTGAAAGTATATCAGTCGGGTTCCCTTGCTCTGTCAGGTTCCTCTCTTGTCTATTATTTCAATTTGCACTATATTCTTCTCATTGGGTTCCACTGTATCATGTTCAGGTTGCACTGTCGGTTTGCATTATATTGTTGTGTCGTGGGGTTTCTCTATACTTAGCACTTTTGGTAAGAACTAAAACCTGTATTTTGGTGTATTGTAACTTATGGTTCAAAAAATATTCCTCTTTGCATACTAATGGAAAAAATTATGTCATCAATCTCCCCCATTGATACTATTATCAAAAAAACTGATATGTGCATAATACTAAAAATGTTTATAGTATGTACACCATGTATATTACTTAGTCATTTCATGAATCCCCCTATGCATATGTTAGTATAGTATAGTATATGTGTATGTACACTTGTCTTTATACTATTTTCTTCCTTTTCACCTTGTCTATTCCTTTTGTGTTGTATGTACTATACTACATATCATTCTCCCCTATTGTACATATCATTTTTTCCCTTTTTGATACTAAGGGAAAAGGTGTATACCTATAACTTATCAAAAATATGAGAGTGAGAGATCTTCATATCCTCCATCATCTTCTCCAATTTCTCCTTGAGATGCTCAAGATTCATTTTCTCTACTGTAATCCCTGCATGCATGTCGTACATGTTGTCTGCTACAAACATCTCGGGGGTTGTAATTAGTTGTCTTGCCAAACTTATGTGTTGTTGTAGAAGTGTGAGGTTTGGTAAGAGTTGAGCTTGTAGCTCGATAAAATATTCTCTGAATTGTGATTCTTCTTCCCATAGTTATTTCCTTAACCTTTTGATCTCTATTAGCTTCTCATAATGCAATTTAATTTCATTGTCATCTTTGGTTAGACCTTGTGCATTGGAATTTAGATCTGAATCTAACTTTTCTATCTTTCCACTATTTTCTTTAGTGAATTTATCCAAAGTGCATAATTTTTGTAATAAGGAAATAGCTTCATTTATTATTGGATCTATTTTATCTGCTAGTTCTGAAAGTGTTACCTTTTTCTCTGCGACTTCTTGGTTGATCTTTTCTGTCAGTTTGTATTGGAACTTTTGTTCTACGCATTCCTCAATTGCCTTTTCTACATCTATATTTTTTTTTATGATGGCATCAGTGAGAATGGAAAGTTGATCTAGGATAGGTGCATTGTGATCAACATCAATGTCGGGAACTATCTGGCTTAATATATCCCTTGTGGTTTCAAGTACTAAAGAGTCTCGATGCTCTTTCTTAATCTTTTCCTATAAAGCTTTTCTCTAACATATTTCTCCATGTTATTAGAGTGATTAAAAATCTAAAGTACTTAGATCACACTTTGGTATTTCTATGATCTCATCAAGTGTGACCTCCAACTTATTCTTCTTTTTTTTCATCGACTTCTTTTGTGATGCACATATATGCAAGACCATAGCAAGCTTTTTTACTTGGTCTGATGTGTTGTTTGAAGGCTTTTGTGGTGTTGTACCTTTTTTTTTTCTTAGGGTTTATCTATCAATTTCCTACGGACATCTCCTCATCAACCTTCAGTGTATATGTAGCATCTTTGGTATCCTTAGGAGTATCTTCAATTTTCTTCTCTCATTCACTTTTGTCTTTTTGCACTTCATCTGCAATTTTTATTTGTGCATCTTTTTTCTGTTTAATCTCCATCTTTTTTAATGAGATCTACACTTGTAACATTTTGATCCCCTCCGATGACATTATGTTCATCGGTTGTGTCTTTCTTTTCTTCTTCCCCTGCATCCTCGGGTATGCTTGCATCGGGCTTGGGGGTCTTCTCCCTTTGTGAGATTATATTGATTTCCTGAACCAATAATGGAATTTGGCCTAGTTGTTTACTTGTGCAGCATCAACAGATGTATCTTGATCCTTGGGCTGATCAGATGTAATAGTAATATCTTCATCTCCCTTTACCTCATTTGCAGGATCTTCGGTAATATCAATGATATTATTATCCGGCCAAGTTTCATCAACAATATCCATATCCTTGTTGGCTTCTTTTTTCCAATTCTACTGTTGTGACTGTTAATCTCTAAGTTTTTGTTGATCATTTAGTGTCCACACTTAGTCAATTATCTAGGCAATTTTGGTCGCCCACCACTACGACCGAGCTAAACTATATAGGCCAAGCTACTTGGCAAGTCATTTCCGAGCATAGAAGACCATATATGTCGAGCTACCCGGCAAGTCTGTGTCGAGCAATAGGAGTCATTAGTGCCAAGCAAGACAGTTTTGATGTGAATGTTAGGAATGTCAGTTATTCCTATGTCAACTATTTTGGGCTGATGTAGTTGAGCATTTAATACTTTTAATAGGATAAATATGCATTTAATTATTTGATCCTAATATGTGGCATGTAGCCAATCAGAAAATTGGAATGCCTAGGAGGCATAAGCCTTTTATTTTTTATTGTTGATCTAGATCTATTCGCCAAATTCGAAGAGTCTAATAAGATTTATTTTTACCCTAATTGTGTAAGAGTTATATAGAGCACAGAGAGAAGGTACATACATACATGATAGATGTGTGAAGGGTTGTTTTGAAAATAAGCATAGATCTAGTAGAGTGGAAGAGCAGTGAGTAGCAGAGTAAGACATATTAGATTATAAGATCAGAGAAGACATTGTAAATAGGAGATCTGTTATCATCGTCAGAGTGCACATCGAAGGATCAGCATTTGAGACATTCTAACAAGTGTATCAGGTGAGATCTCTTAACAGAGTGGTTCTAACAGACCTTTCTAAATATCTTAGCCGAGTGCTTACTTTACTGTAAGTTGAAATCCTTTTGCAAGGTAGATTGTAATAATTTGTATCTCTTAACCGGACAAACCTTTAACCAGGTAGATCACCAAAAGAGATCAAACTTTTGTAGCCCTAACAGGCACACTTTATTGCTACAATAGTGAAGAATTTGTGGGTGTCATCCCCACCCCAGTTTTACCTATTTG
This sequence comes from Thuja plicata, assembly GCA_018584345.1. Lineage (NCBI taxonomy): Eukaryota > Viridiplantae > Streptophyta > Pinopsida > Cupressales > Cupressaceae > Thuja > Thuja plicata. Next base: position 1,002,668 of record MU226888.1, on the reverse strand, counting down.
GGTTTTTGGGTTACCAAATTTTGTGTATTATGTTATCTATTTACTGTCATGGATGCTACTAGATGTTAGATCAATTTCATATTTATATGTTTGTGGATCAATTTGTTTTAAATTTATTAAAGTTCAAGATCTGATTCACCCCCCCTCTCAGTATCTTGCTTTCCCATTATTGTATTTCCAACAACTGGTATCAGAGCACAGTTCTCCCATAAGAAGTTTTAATCAGTTTGAGGGTATAGATCTTGAGATGGAGATTTACAAATTGGGTAAAGTCATTGAGAATCAAAAGATTGACATTCAGCTAGCTTTACATCAGCTTGAAACAGCAAGAAAGGAATTAAAGAAGTCCTTGATATCAAGGAAAGATTTGGCCAAAAAAATGAATGATACACATTATCATGAAGAAGACACTGCTAATCTATTTTAGAATGGAGACTCTACTGAGAGTGATGTAGCAATTGTAGATCTACTGGAAAAGAACAATGAACTATGTGAAGAAGTCAGAAATCTGAAAAGAGAACAAGAAACACAAACAGTAAGACTATGTGAGATAATGGAACAAAAGAAGAAAGTTGAAGATGAAAAATCTATGGCTGAAGAAGACAAAATAATGTTGACTATCAGACTTGATGAAAGAATACATGATGTACAAACGATGACAATCAATCAGGTTGATATGGAAAATCAACTATTACTTGTGAATCAGGAATCAGTAGGAAAGACATGGAAATTGTGAATCTGAGATATGAGAGCATTCAATTGAAGGATGAATTGAGATCTAAGAAAGAACTGAATGAAAGGTTAAACACACCTAATGAAGCTTTGACTCATTTTGAGAACTTGATGGAAGCATCAAGGAGATCAAAAGATTCTTCTGGATTAGGCCACATTGAAAAATACACATCTACTGAGAAAGGAGAATCATCTAAGATTGGTGAAAGGAGGAATGAAAAGACAAAGAAAAACAAACCTCTATGCCACCATTGTGGAAAATTTGGACACACAACAAACATCTATCAAAGCATGAATGGTAAGTCCAATCCCAAACTTAACTTTAATGGTTATTGTTTTAACTGTAAAAATTTTGGACATCAAGCATGTGAATGTAGAACAAAGGCAAGCAATGCACCTCCCACACCTAGATTCAATGGTAATTGTTATACCTATCAAAAATATGGACATAGAGTACAAGATTGCAGATCTAAGGCTAAACAACAATGGACATCAAAGACACAAGCAAAAGTACCAAGGAAAGGTAACACTTACAATTGGGATTACAACACATGGAATAGTTGTCATTATTGTGGTGAGTATGGACATGTTCCATAAAACTACATAAGGACATATTTTAGAGGAAAATCAAAGAGTTGGATGAATGGAAGCTTAGTTTGTCACAATTGTCTGAAAATTGGTCATACTAGGAGAGACTACATGACAAGGGTACCTGCTCCTACTGTTGAGAAGATTATAGCATAGATGAACTAGACATGGGTAACGAAAATAGAACCAAGCAGCAGTGAAGCTACTGAAGTTGAGGTCACCCAATCCAATGGATTAGGTGATCACACCCTCACTATCTAAGCAAATGAGGTATGTAAGGAACTATATTTAAATTTCATATCTTACATCAATTCCTAACATATATTGTGCCAAAGTCCATATCTGCATATGATAAGATGCATCATGACATATTTTAAAGACAAAGTACCAAGCAAAGTCATTTAAACACTAGAGGTGCCAAGCATTAGTATTATACTAAGACTGAGCTTATCAGCATGTGTGCTGAGCTAGTTTGGATTGTGACTGAAAGATTGTCAGAGCCGGCCGAGGATAGTTGTTTTTCACTCACTCCAACGGACAAAACATTTATTGCAAACCTACTTTCTAACCCCTCAAAGTCTAGAAAGGAATGAACCGCTCATGATTCTTTTCACCTTGCGATTTGATATTTCTTGAAGTGTTGAAGCATTGGCGAGCTTGATTTCAGAAGATATTTTCAAAGAATTCTATAGCATGTTGTCAGCCATTTAGCAAAAGTGTGAACTTCGACAGTTGTCGAGGTACTCTATTTTTTCTTTGAAACCCTTTACTCTTGAAATCATGGCCACTAGTTCATCTGCACCAACTAATGGAATGGAGAAGGAATTGAGATAAGTTCAATTGGTGAGGAGTGACACCTATGTACCTCCCAAATTTTGAGTCATTCCTGATATCACTATCAAGGGTGATCTAACTACAGCCCTATCCTTGATCCCTTCGAAGGTACTTATGATTCATGACATTAGGGCATGTTACATGTGTAAAATCAGTGAAGTTGGAGACCACAAGTTGAGGGAATCCTACGGGAAATTATGTATAGATGGAGCCCTAAAATCAAACACATTCATCTAGCCAAGCAAGGGTTAACTCGAGCCCTAGATTTTTAAAGGAATTTCAGGGTTGAATGGATCAAAATTGTTCTTAGCAGGGTACATGATATGAGCATTTTGTTGCATAATGGACCAGTAAAAATTAGCAAGGATATCATACATTGTGTAACTGGTTACCCTACTATCAATGGGAAAAGGACCATGAAATTCCAGATTAAAGAAGACATAGAGAAGGTCACTAAAGCCACCTAGAACACAAGGGGAATGACAATTTCCACCATTGAAGACTTGGAACTTGATTTTGCAGTAAGCATTATTTTTCACAAGTTCTATTAGTCGAGCCGACTGGACAGTGTGCCTTGCATTGTAGTCAACCAAGCATAGAAAATCATCAAGAAGGATCACACATATGACCTGGCTGAGCTACATCTAACACATCTTTCCAACAACCTTACATCAATCAGGAAAGCAAAGAATTATGTGTGTAAGTTCGGATCCTTTCTTGTCTGCATATTTTTCTATATTCAGAAGACTTTTCCTACCTTTGGAGACATAGTATGGAAAACAAATAGACCTATCACCCAATAGATAAATGTATGGATTCAACAATTAGGTGATGATTTTGATAATGTAATGGAAACATACTTTGTGGAGTTCAAGAAAAGTATGGGACTGAGAAGCAGAATTCTTAGTTCATTAGTTGAAAAACATTATGAGGATGTGTGCTTTCTAGTAGTTACAAATTACACTTATGTTCAGGCTGTAGTACCTAGGGTATCATGGTTAAGGCCATTACCTTATGAATTAAACATAGATGAAACATCTGAAACCATAAAAACTTTACTAGTAGAGGAAATTGACAATACTGTTAAACATTTTGGTAATTATGAAGATGCCAAGGCCAAACTTTCTATGAACCTAAAGGATGGCACCATGGAAAGGAAGAGGAAAAATATTTTCAAGAATCTAAAGAAGATGGTTTGCTTTGCAAGTGATGAGGAAGTAGAGGATGCATCTCTAGGCTTAACTACTGGACAAGGAGAGGACATATCTAGTGAAGAAGAAGAAGTAAATGAGTCTGAAGAGGATGTAGTTGTTAAGGGGAAAGGGAAGCAGTCAATGGTTTCCAAGGAAACCAAAGTGAGAAAAGTCAAACCTCAGGCTACCCTTCCTACTGCAAATAGACCAACGACCAGGGCATCAACTATTTCACCTCCTGTGGTGAAAACATCTATATAAACAAGGAAGAATGCTGCTGAGAGAAGCTCAGGGAAGAAGAAACAAGTCAAAACCAAGGTTGTGTTGAGAAAACCTACCAAAAGATCAAGGAGAAGGAGACTGATCTTGAATGATGAAGAAGATGAGGAGATAGACACTGATGTGTCGAGAAACATACCTACGGCATCATTCAAACATCCTAGAGACATTGATGAGGTATGCAAGAATATTAGAAGTTCAACTGGGTTATTTGGATTTAAATTTGTCAAATATGAAAATCAAAGTATAGAGAATAAGGTCAAGATACAGGAAGCTCTATTAGACATGACAAGTACATTCAAATTGACACCTATAGAGATAGGGAATAGTGTCCCTACAGAACTTTATGATTTCTTATCTGGTAAATGGGAATTTGCATTGATGACTGGAAGGAAAATAAGGGAAGTAACTTTGGCTAGAGTCATCCTAGACTTGACAAAGAAATAGAAAGAAAAAATTTTTGAACAATATAAGAAAAATTTTGTACCTAAATATAGATATTATGCTATTTTGAAGAATGATATTGAAGGAGTAGTACAACAAAGTACTCAGATTTGGAAAGAGATTTTTGGGTTGTCGGTCCCAAAAGTGAAGAAAATAGATGAAGGAACCTCTGAGCAGACCACCACTGAACAAGCAAAAACAAGTTCTGGACCATCAAAAGAAATAGGTGAAGAGAAATTTGTAGACTCAACAATGGATAGTCCCATTGACACTACACTGGATGATAATAGTAATGTGGATGTCGGGGATCAGGATGAGATGGCAGACACAATTATTGAATCGCCTATCAAGGCTACTGAGGCCAATGAAGAGAAAGATGAAGAGAAAAATGAAGAGAAAGGAGCCAAGAAAGAGAAGCCAGAAGATCAAGAGGTAAATACTAAAAATTCACCTATTTTAGAGGTTTCTCAGACATTTTTAGACAGCGGAGACAAAATGGAAGAAAATGGAGACAAGCCTAAATAACTAGAGGCTATACAAGTGTTGCAAAACCTACCACACTCTGCTTCATCTACCCCCACTGGACCCAAATAGGGAATGTACCTAAACAGTAGGAAATCTTGATTAAGATGAAGGCAACAACTGAATTTCTCACTGATAAAGGAAAGGATATCATTGAAACTGGGCCAAATGACAACTCACCTGAGCCCAAAAGGAGGAAGCTAAATAAGAAGTCACCAGGTATAAATGTCATATTAGATGAAGTCATTGTGATTCCTAAATGGGATCCTAAGAGTTTTTCATACAAGCAGATTCAGAACCTTCAAGAAATTTTGAAGAGGAAGAAGAGACAGGAAGAAATGAAGAGAGAACAGAAGCAGAAGCAAGTTCTGCATGATATCAAAGATATTTTTGTAAAATATTTTGATATGGATGATGTAAATGACTAGGAACCTATACTAGAATAGCTATTTCACATTTTACAAAAGGTGACTGATGATAATATTGAGGCAAATGACAAACTATTGCAATGGTCTGGGAGAAAGTTTGAGAACAAAGTAATGGAAAATATATCTTAAGAGATAGCTACAAAACATGTTGAACTTTATTCTCTCATTGAAATTCTAAAAGAAGTTGAAAACAATGTATTTTCTTTGTACAAGAGACTATGTGATGAATCATTCTTTACAAAATAAAATCAGTAGTTAATTGAGAAATTGCACCTAGATATGAAGTCAACTGCAAGTTCACTGAGTATGGATGCTAGCTCTAGCTCCAATCATTTCAATAAGTTAACTCATACATAGGGGAGGTTAGCCGAGCTTATGGCTGAAGAAGGAAAAATCATGGCCAAATTGATTATGATTTAGGTTAATTTGATACCTCATCTGGAGGTTATTCAAAAAGAACTTACAGCTACAAGAGAATTGGTAAAGAGAGACTCTCATCTCTCTACTGCAGAAAGTTTGGTAAGTCTAGCTGCAAAGCTAGAAGTTAAGTTGGAAGTTATAAAGTTTGTTAAAGATAGTTTGGATACTTCATTTGCATTGATTCTACAACTTCATAAATAGTTTTTGGATAAGTACAACTTAACCCCTCCATCTATCAGTGACAAAAACAAGGGGGAATCAAGAAAGAAAGGAACAGATGAGCTGAAGGTATAATATTTTTTTTCTGAAGGCATGTATATTATGTAGATAATATATTAATTATGAAGTATAATCAAAGGGGGAGTACTATATGTACTTAAAGTGGTTTTGTGGATGTAAATGAGATGATAAGTATTTTTGCCACTAAATATCAAAAGGGGAGATTGTTAATCTCTAAGTTTTTGTTGATCATTTAGTTTCCACACTTAGTCATTTATCTAGGTAGTTTTGGTTAGGCCCCACTATGGTTGAGATAAATAGTATAGGCCGAGCTACCCAGAAAGTCATTTCCAAGCAGAGAAGATCATAAATTCTGAGCTACCCGGCAAGTCTATGCTGAGCAACAGGAGTCATTAGTGTCGAGCAAAACATTTTTGATGTGAATGTTAGGAATGTCAGTTATTCCTAGGTCAACTATTTTGGACCAAAGTAGTTGAGCATTTAATACTTTCAATAGGATAAATATGCATTTAATTATTTGATCCTAATACATGGCATGTAGCCAATCATAAAATTGGAATGCCTAGGAGTCATAAGCCTTTTATTTTTTATCGTTGATCTAGATCTATTCACCAGATTCAAAGAGTATAATAATATTTCTTCTTACCCTAATTTTGTAAGAGTGATATAGAGCACAGAGAGAAGGTGCATACATACATGATAGATGTGTGAAGGGTTGTTTTGACAAGAAGCATAGATCTATCAAAGTGGAAGAGTAGTGAGAAGCAGAGTAAGACATATCAGATTATAAGATCAGAGAAGACATTGTAAAGAGGAGATCTATTATCAGCATTAGAGTGCACATCAAAGGATCAGCATTTGAGACATTATAACCATTGTATTAGGTGAAATCTCTTAACAGAGTGGTTCTAACAAACCTTTCTAAATCTCTTAGCCGAGTGCTTACTTTACTGTAAGTTGAAATCCTTTTGCAAGGTAGATTGTAATAATCTATAACTCTTAACCGGGTAGACCTTTAACCAGGTAGATCACCAGAAGTGATCAAAATTTTGTAGCCCTAACAGGCACAATTTATTACTACAGTAGTGAAGAATTTGTGGGTGTCATCCCCACCCCAATTTTACCTATTTGGGTTTCTGGGTTACCAAATTCTGTGTATTGTGTTATCTATTTACTATCATGGATGCTACTAGATGTTAAAACAATTTCATATTTATATGTTTGTGGATCATTTTTTTTTAAAGTGATTAAAGTTTAAGATCTGATTTACCCCCCCTCTCAGTATCTTGTTTTCCCATTATTGTATTTCCAATAGTGACATCATCTATGTCATTTATAAAGATATTCTCTGGGCTAGGTTTAGCCTTGGAGTCATCATTGTTTGGCTCACTTGTGAGATGTAATTCTCTCTTAGGGCTTGCTTCCTTAGTAGATCTATTGAGTATTTTACTCCAAATTTTGTTACTTTCCTTCTCTATCTCTATAAGCCTGCCCTCTAGAACCATGTAAGCTCTTAATTTTGGTGAGAACTCCTTTACATGTTTCTCCGTCATCTTTTCAGTTTCTTCAATTTTGGATTTGGGAGGCATAAGAGAAACTAGGACTCTTTCCCTTATATCATTCTCATTCTTTAATGCATAATTCCATCTGGCAGATAATCTTTCATGTAGTTCTTTTGGCATTTTATCATCAAATTGTACGGGTACATATTTAAAGTTGATGATTGTTTTGATGAGTGCCTCCTCAATTTTTTTTTGATCTTTGGGATTTAGTGTCAGCCAAATTCTAACTTTGGTGTCGGTTAAGCTACCTTTTTTTTCAATTGACTCACATATCTCATCAATAGTTTCAAGAGTCTTAGTCTTTTCTATTTGGATAGATTCATCTTGCTGAGTATCTTCGATATCTTCCTTGGCTAGGATTAATTTCCTTCTCCTGTTTGGTGTTGCGGTATTTTTGGTTTGAGATTTTCTTTTGTAGGTCCTCACTTGACCTTTCTTAAAAGATGGTGAGTTTTCTTTTACTATTTGGCTCCTTTCCCTCTAAGCAGTTGTTGTCCTTGCCTTCTTTAGGGGTGGGGTGCATCAGACTCTATTGACTCTGAGTCACTCACCTAGTCTACTTCACTGATGGGTGACTGACCCTCATTTTCCTATGTCTTTTAAGTTTCTTCCTCATTGATCGATAGCCTTTTCTTCAAATTCTTGACCATTTTATCTTTCTTCCTATCAATATTTTTCACAACTAAGCTCTTTTTGATCCTTTCCCTGGCTTCTTCATAAGTTCCAAACTTAGGTTGTGATTTTTCCAATGGTGCATTGATCAATGCTTCAATAGCATTAGTTGAATGATCTATGTTAACCTCATAGTCAAGTGGAGTTAGCCACGTTGTCCTCAATATAGCTGGTTTGATTAAGGTGGTATTGGTGTCCACCAAGAAACAAATTTCATTCTTGAATTTCTCAACTATTTGTTCTGGTATTCTCATTCTCTTTTGCATTCTCTCTTTGAATCTAGAGAAATACTCATCCATTACTGATTCAAAATTTTCTCCAAGTGACTTGATGAATTCACTTATTTGAACTGTCACTGGTCGGGTAGTGTCCCATTTCACATTACCTATAGATGGGAAATATTCTTGGAAATAGAAAAATATACGCATTATAAGTGATCCAAACTTACATGAGTTGGTCTTTGTAGACTTGATCGTCCTCATGTTCTCATCTTATTTTCTGAGTAGCAATTCTAAAAGATCTAATCGTAGTCCCTTCTTAACAATTTTATATGTTGTATCCACTACTCCTGATGCAATGTTGTTCAATCTACTAGCGTGAAAGAACTTGTATCCTATGACACATGCTCCAAATTTTAGTTCAGCATCATTGATGGTGGAAACCTTTAGTCCTCTTCCATCCCATGCAGCTCTTGTGTTCTTCTCTATGTCAACTCAAGGAGGGTGCTTAAGTGCCTTGGGTTTCTCGGTTATGGGATAACCATAACAACATGTATTACATCCCTAGTTATCAATTTAGGCTCATCTAGCCATAACTTTTGGTCGTGTAGTTTGCTCGGCACTAACTAAATCCATTCAGTTTTGAACTCCTTCAGAAACCATAGGGAATTTCTGAGCCATTTTGCCTCAATGTGATTATGTTCTTCCTTGATAGTCCTATCATATTTTCAAAGCTTCTTGTAATCTTGTTTAACTTCTAGGTCTCCAATTTCTGTAATCTTGCAGTGTAAGTAAGCTCGTACATCTTCAACGAGAAAAACCCCTGCTGGTATACTGGAGAATGCACCATCATTGTCAGGTTGTGAAGAAACCTCGAGACATATCTTGTAGTGATTTTCTTCACATGTACTATTATTTATCAGAATAACCTTATTCTTCTTATCATTCTTGATCTTGGAGGTTCTTGAAGTTGATGCCATCATTTCAGAATTTAGGGTTTTTTCATGTAAATGATAACAGAGTTCTCAGTTATTTTTATTACTCACTTCAACCTCTGTAGGTATTAGGAATCTTTTTGGAGTGTAGTGAATTGATTTGGAGTCGCTCTACAATTGGGTCAGTTGTGCTCTGGTTTTGCTCTATATCTTCGCTCTAGTCACTTGGTGAAAAATGAAACCCTTATGTCATCTATTTATAAACTTTGCCCTAATTCAAGTCATTAATTCTCAACCACTTCTCAGTGTGTGAAGATGGAGTCATCGGGTGATACACTAACTTCTTTTTTGATGAAAATGTGATGGTTCAAGGAAGTTGTCAACTTGTTACGTTTACCGATGGAGTTCGGTGTATGTTGAAGACAACATTGTCAATTCGCATGATTACTGATGGATCTCGATTTACACTAGCAACTTAGCTTTTATGTGTTAACTGAAGATTATTGGTAAGTATAGATAGCTTAGCTTTGTAGGTTCACCGATGCATTTCGGTATGTATTAACTGATGAAATTTCTTTCATGAAATTATAACAAGTAATACCATAGTGCATCTTTAATCATGTTGATTTGGTATTTTAACTATGTATAATGGAACTGATGCAAAATATAACTTGGTATAATGCAGTTCCATATTTACTTGTTCTGCTTAGGTGGTGGTAGTGATGTCACTAGATTCATTGGATAAGGTGTCACCATTTGCATTTCTTGGTCCAGCTTCATCAGTGTTTGTATCTTTCCTCTATATTTTATTTCTCCTCTTCCTGATGTCTTAAACGGTATTTCCATTGGGATATGTGCTTGTCTTTGTCATTCGATCTCTATAGTCCTTTCTTAGATGACGAAATTTATGATAGTGTAGACATGCCATCTTGGGGTTAGTCCAGCTTCTATACTTTCTTGTCCATTGCCTCATACATTTTGTATCTATGTGACCAAATCTTTCACATGCTATGTAGTTTTCCCATGTGTTGTAATCCCAAACATATGAGTTACCAACTCTTTTCGGTTGATAAGCATTTTCTTGATCTTTAGGTTTCCATGCTTTCTTTTTATTCTTCCTACATTCAAGAGATGTGTGCACATGTAGTTTGCATTTGGTTGTTTTACCTCTGATTTACATTCATATGCTTTATGTCCTTTATTGTTACATTTATAAAAAATTTCTATGAATGAAGTTGTGGATTTAGGAATACCTTTCATTTTTTTCCTGCATACATTTGATGTGTGGTCTATCCTTCCACAGTGATTTCATGTTGGCTTCTTTTCTCTAGGATTTGTGTACACATTCTTTGGATCAGCTTGGTATGGTGATTCTCCATTCTACGTATAGCCTAGTCCAGTGTTTTTGTTGACTCTTCTTTGTCCATCCAGAAAATCAGCCATCATTTTTGTACTTTCTTGAGCTCTCTTCATCATATCATTGTGTTTTTGTTGAATTCTTACTTCATGCTTCATTTTCTCATTTTATTCTCTTAGCTCACCAATAGCTTCTATTCTTTCAATGAGTTTTTTATTTATTCTTCTTGCCTCTCAACTCATAAGAATAATTTGATTAGTGATCTCATGATGATTTTCAGTAAGTCATTGTATTTCTGATTCTTTCTCTTGTAGCTTTTCAGAAATCTTCCTCCTATAATCAATAGCTAGTGTTCTTTCTTGCTCAGCTTGTCTAGCATTCCTCATGACATCAATCATTCTTACCATCTGTGTCTCTTGACCAATTCGTAGAGATTTTACTTGTCCAGCTAGATGTTGATTGATTTCATTTAAGCTTTTGATGTTTTCTTCAGATGTGTCTGATGCTTTGCTAGTTGTAGATCCTGAAGACTCAAATAAATCTAGTATCTCTTCTTCATGATAGTCTTTTTAATTATTCTGAGTTGCCATAACTTTTCTCTCATCTAGTATCTCTCTCATTTTGATTCTTCCTTCTTTGTACTGCTCATAGAAGATTTGAATTTATAGCTTCTAATTCTCAATATTCTTGTCAAGCCTGTACTTCTCCATTGTATGATCTTTTCTCTTAAGACTTTAAACTTTTATTAATAAGAGATCTAGCTCTGATACCAATTGTTGGAAAAAATGGGAATTATCTACTAAGAGGGGAGGGGTGAATTAGTACTTCTAAAACTTTTAGTTAATTAACCTTTAATCTTATGTAATCAAATCTTTTCTTTACCAATCATATATGTTGTTCTTTCTTTATGCATGTGATATTAATTAATAATCTTAATTTTATGTAGACATTCATAGAAACATTCATCAAATTAATTGACACATAACATAAGATATGATAACATGGAAAACCCCTGTTAGAAGGTAAAAACTACGGTGGGGATCGTACCCACAAAAACTTCACTATCTGTAGATTGGAAGGGGTTGGTTAAGGCTTACAATTTGATCACTTCTAATGATCTACCTTGTTAGGAGTATTATGTGGAGAATGGTTAAGGTCTACTCTATTAAGAGCTTTAGCAACATGGTTTAGTGTGCACTCGATTAAGAGATTTACAATAGGATTGTTAAAATCCATCTTTCTTGAAAGGATTTCTTCTATTTGCTACACTTGTTAGAATGTAGACAAAAATACTCATTGACCTGAGTGTATGAAATCTACAATTTTTTATTATAGATCCATTAAATTTTACATGTACAATGTATCACCTAATGTGATTTATTAATACCTCTATTTCTCAGTAGCCTTGGTTCTTGGTTCTTGATATCCAAATTCAGCTTTTGCTTCTCTACTTCTTGAAACTCTTAGTCTGGTCCATAGATGTGCTCGTTGGCTACATCCATCCTCACATCCATCAATAATTAATGATTATACATCTATTTATAACATATATTTTACCTCTTTAGTTTCATGTATTACAAACTTAACTCTATGATCAAAGGTTTACAACTTTACCTTGATCTCCTAGTTTGCATGTTTTTAATCACTTAGACTGATTAAAACAATTACAATAATGTTTATTGTTCCTCAAGAAATGGTTTTAAAAAAAATAAAAATTCTAAATATATATTATAACTTTTTTATCTGACATGGAAGTCAAATCCACTTTTCTTGGGATATAACTGACTTTCGGTGTCTGATGCTCAGTTTGAACTGAAAGTCTGTCAGTCGGATTCCCTTTCTCTATCGGGTTCCTCTCTTTTAATTTCTTTCAGTTTGCACTATATTCTTCTTTTTGGGTTATGCTATATCATGTTTGGGTTGCACTATTGGTTTGCACCGTATTGTTGTGTCATTGAGTTTCTCTATACTTAGCACTTTCGGTAAGAACTGAAACCTGTCTTTTGGTGTAGTGTAACCAATGGTTCAAAAATAGTTTCTCTTTGCATACTAATGGAAAAACTTATGTCACCAATAAGATATTTTCTTGGAAATAGACAGCTGTCGGTTGCTAAAATTGGATTTCCCTTTCTCCTATATCTTTCTTTTTCTCCATTTTTACAAGGATGATGAAATAAACACTGTTGGGCAGTTTCCTGATTTTAGAGTCTCATTTTCTGGGTTTCTTGTCTTGTAAATGTACTGAACCAGAAGAAATTTAATGAAAAGTAATGGAATCCCTTCCCAATATTTTTTGATGTCTTTGTGTCTTATTTTTAAATCTTGTGTGTTAATTTGCAAGGCATTTTAATGTAATGAATATAAGGTAGTTGTGAGTTTGTTTTTTGAGTTTCTTTCAAGGAGAGAGTAAATCTTAGAGACAAATTCTAAGGGTTCAAGGTTTGCACATGAATTTGATGTTTGGGTGTTAGAGTGAGAAGAGTAATTTGTAAGGTGCTTCACTTGGTTTATGTGTGTTTGGAATTAGAGGGTTTTCTGTGGATGTAATTTCATTTGACTATGTTGCCCAATAGATAAGGCACTAGTCATTGTTGGTCATGCAGTCTCATCATCAATTCATAAATTATGAATAATCTTTTACTTTTTTTGTTAAAGAGCATACATGTATTGACTTGTATTTGTAGAATGCAAGTGCTTTTGGTGATTCTTTGACGAAATGAATCTCTGGGTTAGCCTGCCTGAGCTTAGAGCTTGAAGAGAAGAAGGATTTAATCCTTATTGTCACATTGGCCATTTTTCTAGTTCTTAGGACACTTATACAGGTGGGATCTTGCATAAGATAGGTTGAGTCTTGAACTCCCATTTCCTACAAGTCTAGGAACTATCCATAGTCATTTCTGCATAATGGGTTTTAGTGAGAGATTTATTATGTATGCATATTTAATATGTTATTAGGTGCACCCACCTGAGCGTGTGGAGCTTGAAGTGAAGAAAGCTTGTATGGCTTGTCAAGTTAGCCTTTTATTTCCCCTCAGTTTGTAGGAAGATTCAGATTTATGTGAGTTAGATGAAGATCCCCAGTTTGTTTTGCATTTTCTCTTTTAAAACTAAGGGATACAAGAAAAATTGCTAACAAAATGGTGACTCTATTGGGGATGTGTTAGAAATTTTTTTTTATTCAAGACCAAAAATTATTGTTAAAATTTCCCCTACTTGTTGTGGGTGGCAACTCTATTAAACTTGGAGAATCTTTGTTGTTTTGTGCCAGTGTAAAATTGTAACCATCAGTTGTTATGTGAAGTTTAAGATTAGCAAGTTTAAGATGATTTTTTCCTTGCTTGGCTGAATCAACACCCAAATCTGATTATAAGAAAGAGAGTCAAGAAAAAGAATCTGAAATTTATTTTAGATCTTTGAGAGAGAACAGCCTGGAAAGTGTTTTTATTTGCATCTAATTGAAAAAAGATTATGCGACTTTTCTAGTTGGAACAAACCTAGAATTAAATGTAATTTGTAAATGGATCTTTCTATTTGAAATTTTTCTTCTGCAAGGATGTGGCAACTATATTAGAAAATAAATTGATGTAGCTACAAAAAAGGCTCTAGATCTGTCCTATATCTAGTAAAGAAGAAATAAGAACAGCAACTATAATTCTTGTCTAGGTAATCCTCTTTTATACAAGAAAGAAAAATTCCCTTAATAGGTGATCAAGTCACTAAGAAAAAGGGGAAAAATAGATTTGAAGTGTGTCATGCTTCTTGGTTGAAATTTTAGTTGTAAAAATTAGAAGTATGCTTTGGTTTTATGAATTTAATGGTTGCATAAAATTGGATAGAAATTTTGTCACAAGAACAAGATGTGTTGTTAATTAAGTGGTGTAAAATGGAAATTCTAACTTTCATGGATCAAGATGTGTTTTCTAGATCTGAAGTTTATTAGCAAGATCTTGAAAATTTTAATAGAGAAAAGGATCTTTCATTTATAAATCAAAGAATCCAACAGAAATGCATGTTGATTTTAAGATGTGAAATAGGAGAGAGGGAGGAAGAATCATCACTTTTGTTTTATGTGAAGTTTCGTAAAGCTTATAATGAGCTTCCAATGGGTGTTGATTTTCAAGAATCCACATATGTTGAAATGTTTCTAGATCTTAGTATGCCTGAATCGGTCAGTTGGTCTACATCTCTTAGAGAGGAAGAAATTAAACATACCAAAGAATGGATAGATGTGATTGAGAAATTGAGATCTGAAAATGCTGAGGATGTTGAATCTAGTTATACTGATAATGTTGATTATGATGCTGATAATGAATTCTATGAACAGAAAGAAGATGAAGATGAATTTGTAGCTAGAAACTTTCCCCTTAAGCTTGTAGATTGTTCTTTTTCTCAGCATAATAATAATGATTTTTTATTTTAGTTTGAAGAAGTTTTGTGCGAATAGCAAGAGCGTGACTATGATGCGGATGTAAGATGTTGTAGTGATTTCTTTGCACAAAATGATATAAGCCAAGAGGTCTTGAATCTTGTTTCCACTGAGGAAGATGTTTGCAACATCAAGCAAGAGGCCAAAGAAATTGAACATGAAGTCCAATTCCCACTAAGCAGTGAGCAAATTTTAGAACTATTAGATGCTGATTTTTAGAGGTATGCACCTAAATTTGATTCTAGAGTTTCATGCCCGATAGATATATTTTTTGATAAAGATGATGTTAGTGAGGGCATGAAATGTGAAACATATGATGAGTTTTCTTCTCCTATTTTTGAGGCAAATAATAGGAAAGTTGAAAGCACATATGATTGTGAGAAGTTTGATTATGTCATATATGATGAATGTGAAGATGTATGTGTTGGTATGGATTCAAATTTTCATGAGCCTAGTGTCAGAAATTCTTGTATACGACATGATGCTAAAGAAAGTGACAAATCTGAATTTGTTTTCTCAAATTTGCAAGTGATTAACGAACCATTGATTGACAATGTTTTTTCATGTTTAAAAGATGCTAATAAAAAGTGTGATCAACAAGTTGTCTCTGATTTTATGTAGTCCAATTTTTGTTCTGAGATGTTCTATTTTGGTTTGCAAAGTGTTTTTACAAAAGAAGCATGTTCTTTAATGCAAACTAGTATTCAGTATAGGGATGTTTCCAGCCATGAGAGTGAGCTGGAATATTTCTTTTTTCAGCAAGTCAGTGATAGTAAAGGGTGTGATATTTTTGTGTCACATAGTGATCAGCATGCATGATAGTTTGATGACTTGGTTTTTACAATTAATAGTGAGTTGTTGATTATTTTTTGTATGATATGCTGAAAATAAATTGCAGTGTTTTTTATCAGGCTGATGGAAGCAATAGTTTCAGCTTACTTTTAATCTATAGGAATGAGAATCAGATATTTGACAGAGGTGAGAGATGATTCCAATTTTGGGGATTTGGGCCTTTTGTAAATAATTTTTGTGTGTGTATAGTTTCTTTCCTTTTAGTCGTGTGGTGTGTTTTCTTTCAATAAGGATTCCTTGTTGGAGAGAGAGAGAGAGAGAGAGAGAGAGAGAGAGAGAGAGAGAGAGAGAGAGAGAGGGAGGTCTGAATTTTTTTTTATTGGTATGCTTTAACCATGAGATTCTATGTTCTATGCATGCCCACATGGTGCACAGGTCCCCAATCAAATCCATTGTTGAAACTCTAAAATTCTAGATAAATTTTAGAGTGTGTATTCTGAAAATTCCTCTAAGGAAAAGTTGTTGCCCCTAAAAAGCTTTTGAAAGGACCCTAGTTCAAGTGCAAGTAAAAAAGGACCTGAATATTTTTTATTATTATGAGAAACCACTTGGGGAATGTGTTCCTCACACTTTATTGAGAAAATGTAATAGGTTTCAACTCTCAGATTTTAGTTATGATGTGTTTTGGAGATAGCCATTTGGAGGTCATTGCCCAAATCTGCACTTTGCATGTTGTTAGTGTTTTCTAATTGACCTACTTTGGAGATATGAATCTTTGTCCATATTGATATTTATGGTGTATAGAGTGTTCCAAGGTGTTTTAGGCATGAAATTGAATCTCTGTGCCCATTTTCAAACCCCTATGATCTCATTGGATAATTTTTCTTAAGTAATTATGTTTCCATTTTATTTTGGTTTTCTGAGTGTCAAATGTAGAATTCTAAGTAGCCTACTTTGAGGTCCCACAAGTTGCACCCAGTTCAAGATCTTGAAGGAATGACTTTTCCCCTACATTTGAAACATTAAAGTGTACTTCCTTGGATATTTCTAGACCTTTTTCAATCTATTTGACCACTTTTCCCAGTTGATTCCAAATCTAATTTATGCATTTTTACTGTGTTTGAGTTCAGAAAGTTTTAAAGGGTTGACTTTGAATTTTAATTCTAGTTGACCAATTAATCATTTGAATAAGTTATTTGAATCCCTATGTTCCTTATATGACATGAAATCTATCCCCAAACTTTCTAACTCTAAGGGTTTCTTTTGTTAAGTTTTTCAAGTTAGAATCAAAAGTAATTTATACAGATTCCCAGTGTTCACAGAATTGCATTTACATAACAACCATCTTCAGAGGATTGAAACTTTTATCAAATTATGGTTTTGAGATGTGAATTTTTTCTTTGTGCTCCTGATATCTTAATTTTCTCCAAGAACCAATGCATAATTTTCTATTTTTGCAAGGTCAAATCCAAATGCATTTTCTATTGTTTTGGCATCCACATTTGCACAGTTTTCCAGATAGCCAAGTTTGATCACTGATATCTTGCAACCCTAATATTTCCATGAAAATACCTTTGGAACGTATATTCACATGTTGGAAGTGAGAAAGGGTTTCAAACTACATGTTTCTATGAGCCTTTTTGATCATTTTTAAGGTCGTTTCAAGAGGCCATTTGTTGTTTGCGGGACGAGTTTGCAAGGGTATAAATTTTGGTTCTAAGTGATTGCCAGTTAAATGATTTGCGACCCAATTGCACCAAAGGATATGTTAGGATAAATTGAAGATGAAAATGGTCTTCAAGAGAAGCAATGTTCGAACCAACATCTCATGGACTTGTCATTTATTTGTGAAGTTCAATGTGCAACTTATGTGGTTTTAAAATATATATTGTTATTTTAAATCATTTTATGATTTAAATAATAATACTTGCAAATGCCTCAAAGGAAATGTGGAAATATTGACCAGACACAATTACTATTTGATTGAGTTCTTTTGGGATGCTTTCTAAAGGAATGAAAGAAAGGAGAGCAAGATCCTTAGTAAAACATCCAGAGTTTGTTCGTGATGGCATCATTAAAATAAAATGTCAAATATATAATTGTTTGGTGAGCATAAACACTTTGGTATGTGACAAGTGTGAAGAGGCATTTCATATTACTTGTGTGAAACAAAAAGTGAAACCAAAAGACATTTACAGTTGGTCTTATCCACTATGTCAAAGATACATATAAATTTGGGATCACGTAGCACAAAAATGTAAGATGTGGAGCCATTGAATGAAAGGAGAAGTGTCTGCACAAATAATTAAGACAAAGACTTTAAAAACATTTCAACCAATGCATAGTGGTAGATAGGTGTTTGTGCAAGCTAGCAAGGAGAAGCCAAGGATTTAGCAAGAAATGGAAGCACAATACCAAGAGGAGCTTGTGTATGGTATTATGGAGCGTTTGTGCAACATTAGGCAAAAATTCATTAAATTTATCAAGAAAATGCCATTGGCAGGCTGCGCAGTCAAAGACAGAGAAAACAACACATGTTTATTAAACAAGAACTTTACAAAATTATTAAAAAAATGAAAATTTCATTACGCAGCCTGCGCAGTATTTTGAAAGAGGACATTATGAAAGTTAAATCAAATGCAATGCCTTTGGAGCTTGCACTAAACATGAAGCAGGCCAGTGATAAAGAAAAAACTTTAGGAAAAAACCAAGACAAGCCTACGCAATGTCTCATGAAGCCAACGCATGGTTTTTAAAAACCAATTTAAAGGTTGCATGGAGTTTTGAGGAGCGCATGATGTGAATAAGCCTACGTAGGGGATAATGCATGTTATGTGAAATGATAAGATAATGACCAGTGCATGGTGTATAAAACCAAGCATAGAAGTCTATGCAAGCTAAAGGCATAGAGGTATTAAAATAACCTGCGCAATTTTTTGGGAGATGCTTGCAAATGGTCAATGCAAATTCTATTTAACGGCCTGAAAAATGTGAAATGGAGGTTGCAAAGTGAAAACAAGAGGGAGATTTTCACATGAAGTGAAGAGGGTGTAGGAGAGTTTGCGCAAGCAGAAGGAGATGTTGTGTGGAGCTTGCGCAAGAAATAAACTCAGAGGTCTATGCAATATTAAAGAAACCAGCACATTTGAAAGAAGACATTTATGAAGTTCAAAACAAAGTGCACTTTCCAAGTGTAAGTATTGAAAGGCTTGCACAATATGTAAAGAGGCATGCGCTATGTTTAACCAAACATGAAGCCTGCGCATAGTTGGGAGAAGCCTGTGCAAGTTAAACACCAAGAGAAGACCCTGGGTGGAATGTGTGAAGTGTCTGCACAAAACAAAAGGCTATACAATAGAATAAGGAAACACTAGAGTTGGAATGGGGCTTACCAAATTAATGCCAAAGTTAGCGCATATAAAAAGACTTAGAAAAATGGTAAAAAACATATATCCCACATTCACTAGGGATGGAACTTCTCAAGCATTTTTATATGCAAACACTTGCACATTGAAATGAATAAGAGCCAAGAGGCTCATTGGTGGGCCCCTTAGCCAATGGAATGTTGCGCTCACCAGAGGGATAATAAACCATGTTTTTCAGTGCAAGAATGAGAAAAGCTTTAAAAACCTTCAGAACATATGTTCCACATTGATGCCAAAATGGAAGTTTACAATGTATAAAAGATAAGCCACTTACATAGTATTGTGAAGAAAGAGCCAAGAGGCTATAGGTGACATGCCCGCGTGCAGGAGGTGACTCGACATGCGTGCCAGGTAGATGAGTGACATTAAAAACAATAGGTTTTGGTGGGACCCGCATAGATGACATGGTTGGTGACATGGAGGCAAAGGCCATGGATCATGCACACGTCATAATGCATGGAAGATCGATGGAAGATGATGATTTCAGAGTAGATCTATGACTGGCGCAATGCCTTGGACCCCAGAGATGTGCGAAGGATACCATTGAGGGAACGCACCTGCGTGACATGTGGTGGGGCTGACAATAGGGAAAACTAGATAGAGGTGATGTGGCAAGGGATTGGGAGAGGTATCTGAAATGATCATGAATCCTAAGGCGATAGAATCAACAGCTAGCACATTGCCTCAAAGGGAAGATGATCGATAGTTAGTCTTCAAGGAATTGCGCCCAGCTGACACGTGGCACTACGCTAGGTGGTGGGCCTGGGTAGAGAGGATAAGGAAGATGATGTAGGTGTAGAGGTGGCTCTTCTGGTCAAATCAGGAGGTGCCATGTTGCAAGATCTGGTGATTTCTAGGAGAAATAAAGGTAATTAAAGTGCAGAAAATGGTAGAATGCAAAAATCTGATAAATAAATGTGCAAGTAAATAAAGCTTAAATAAAGTTCACAGAACATTTGAAGTAATAATATGATAAAATTATTGTGAAGAAAGAGCCAGGAGGCTCTAGGTGACACGCTCGCGTACAGGAGGTGCCTTGACATGCGTGCTAGGTAGATGGGTGACTTTGAAAATAATAGATTTTGGTAGCACCTGCATGGATGACATGGTAGGTGACATAGAGGCAAAGGCCATGGATCATGCACAAATCCCAATGCATGTAAGATAAATGGAAGATGATAGTTATAGAGTAGATCTACGGCTGGCACAATGCCTTGGACCCCAGAGATGCGTGGAGGATACCATTAAGGGATCGAGCTTGTGTGATAGGTGGTGGGGCCG
The DNA here is from genome assembly GCA_018584345.1 of Thuja plicata. Lineage (NCBI taxonomy): Eukaryota > Viridiplantae > Streptophyta > Pinopsida > Cupressales > Cupressaceae > Thuja > Thuja plicata. The sequence goes on along the minus strand of MU226888.1, from coordinate 982,320 downwards.
ACAGTAGGGAAAACTAGATGGAGGTGATGTGGCACAGGCATGGGAGAGGTATCTTAAATCAGTATGAATCCTAAGGTGGAAAAATCAATGGTTGGTGCAATGCTTCAAAGGGCAAGATGATCGAGAGTTAGTCTTCAAGGAATTGCACCCAGCCGATACGTGGCGCTGCGCCATGTGGCGGGCCCAGGCAGAGAGGATAAGGCAGATGACACAGGTGCAAAGGTGGTTCTTCTAGAAAAATTAGGAGGTGCCATGTGGTGAGATCTAGTGATTTATGGGATAAATAAAGGTAATTAAAGTGCAAAAAAATGTAAAATGAAGAAATTGGATAAATAAATGTGCAAGTAAATAAATCTTAAATAAAGTTCATAGAATTTTTGAAGTAATAATATGATAAAAGTGTATAAATGAGGGGGCTAATGTGTAGTATAATGAATTAGGAAAATATTATCTGAGAACAAAATACATAGCTATAGTGATTAATGTAAAATTGCACAGGTATTTAAAGGTGGGAAAATATTTGAATTACATTCTCAAAGTGCAAGAGAAAAATTAAATTTGCACACAATAAATTGGAAGTACTATTTTGTGCATTCACGGGAGAGTTTTAGAAGAGTTTTCAAAGGCCAGAAAAAAGAACGATACGTGATGATAGAATTCAAATCAGATTTTCAGTCATTTGGAAGTTAGAGGATATTTTTCTCCAAACAGTTCAAAGGTAGTTACAAGAGAAGATCAAATCAATTTTTGAGAGGAAGAAGATATTTGCTTGGAAACTTACAAGTGTCGGTTGCTGAAACTAGCTTTCCCGTTCTCCTATATCTTTCATTTTCTCCATTGTTACAAGAATGATGAAATAAACACTGTTGGGCAATTTCCTGATTTTAGAGTCTCATTTTCTGGGTTTCTTGTCTTGTAAATGTACTAAACTAGAAGCAGTTTAATGAAAAGCAATGGAATCCCTTCCCAATATTTGTTGATTTATTTTTGTCTTGTCTTGAAATATTGTGTGTTAATTTGCAAGGCATTTTAATTTATTGGTTATAAGGTAGATGTGAGTTTTCTTTTTGAGTTTCTTTCAAGGAGAGAGTAAATCTTAGAGAAAAATTCTGAGGGTTCAAGGTTTGCAGATGAATTTGATGTCTGGGTATTGGAGTGAGAAGAGTGATTTGTAAGGCACTTCACTTGGTTTCTGTGTATTTGGAATTAGAGGGTTTTCTATGGAGATATTTTCATTTGATTATGTTGCCCAATAGATAAGGCATTGGTCTTTGCTGGTCATGCAGTCTCATCATCGATTCATAAATTCTGAATAATCTTTTACTTTTTTTGTTGAAGAGCATACATGTATTGAATTGTATTTGCATAATGTAAGTTCTTTTGGTGATTATTTGAAGAAATGAATCTATGGGTTAGCCTGCCTGAGCTTAGAGCTCGAAGAGAAGAAGGATTTAATTCTTATTGTCACATAGGCCATTTTTCTAGTTCTTAGGACACTTATGCAGGTGGCATCTTGCATAAGATTGGTTGAGTCTTGAACTCTCATTTCCTAAAAGTCCATGAACTATCCACAGTCATGTCTATATAATGGGTTTTAGTGAGAGATTTATTATGTATGCAGATTGAATATGTTATTAGGTGCACCCACCTGAGCGTGTGGAGCTCAAAGTGAAGAAGGCTTGTATGCCTTATCAAGTTAGCCTTTTCTTTCCCCTTAGTTTGTAGGAAGAAGCAGATTTATGTGAGTTAGATGAAGATCCCCTTGTCTGGTTTGCATTTTCTCTTTTAGAATTGAGGGATACAAGAAAAATTGCTAACAAGCTTGATGCTTGAACCAATCTAACAGAGTAATGGCACACGAAAGCTTGAAATCATGGATGTTTGATCGCTAGAAGGCTTGAAGCTTGAACCAATCTGATAGAGTAAGGGCACACAAAAGCTTGAAATCCTGGATGTATGATTGCAAGAAGGCTTGATTCTTGAACCAATCTGACATAGTAATGGTGCGCGTATGCTTGAAATTCTAGATGTTTGATCTCAAGAAGGCTTGATTCTTGAACCAATTTGACAGAGTAATGGTGCACGTAAGCTTGAAATATTGGATCCTTCAAATGGTTATGAAGGGTTGATTATATAGAATATCAAAAATGATATGAACAGCTGAGATCAATCCCATAGATAGGAGGATGAATGGTTGAGATCAAAGAGAACTAGAGAAGCCATCAGTAAACTCCACCTCCTCAACTAGGAGAGAGGAGATAAAGTTTGGTTAACTGAATAGTTAATTATGAGTTACCTCTAGAACTAAAGAGGTAATTTGGAGTTACCTTTTTGGACTAAAGAGGTAGGTGGAGTAATTCATGCAATCAGAGATCTGATCAAGAGATCTCTTTTTTGAACTAAAGAAAGGATTTAATTAAATATTTAACTCATTTTTTTAATTAAAGTATTTAACATGTGAGATAATTGAATTGTTTTTGGTTTAGAATTGAATTATTGAATGAAATTAAATTAATTTAATTATAAGAATTAATTAATAAATTTAAATATTTAAATTTAAACTTTAGGAAATTGAATTTAATTAATTAATGGAGATTAATCAATTAAGGTTAATTAATTAAAATTAAATTAATTTAAAATTAATTAATTAATTAAGTAATGATTAAAAAATCATTAATTAATAGATGAAAATTAGTTTCTGTAATGTAAGGTCGCAAGTTTGTCCATTTTAGGGTGTCTACACATACCATACATATGTATAGTTTGCTTCTCAAAAATATATTCCTATATATACATCATTACATGACCAGGCGGCTTCCAATACATCACAAAATAGAGTTAACACTTATACAAAAAGTAAATACCAAGTCAGTGATCATACACTATCAAAACATGGGTAATCCTAAATCCAAATCCAACATAGCATGTTTGGACTCCACATTATACTCCCTCAATCATCACAACCTTTTATCTGTCCTGTGTCACGGCTACTCTGTCTTTGCATGTCTTCAACATACTATAACTTACTACGATCAACACCAAATCACAAGCGATGTTAACTAAAAGTCATATACATCCCAAAATAACTTCTCCTAAGTTGGCATGTCTTCATTCACCATTTATTGTGCTCACTGACCAAATTTGTATTGTTATACTCTGTAATTCTACTTTCTGGACAAAGTCATTTTGCAAGCTATAACTCAAAACTATTTTTTACACCAAGAAATCATCCATACCAGATGTGTTTCCATAAATCAAAACCCTAAAGTCTTCCATAACACTTTTGAATGAACCATTTGTGAACAACCTCTCCCTTTGGCATTGATGACAACACTTAGCAAAAAATGACTAAGTGTTAATACCAAAAAGAATATATATTACACTTCTATAACTCCTTTACATATCTGTACATTTTTCATATCTTCTCTTTTCCCCCTTTAACATCAATGGAAAAGGTATACAAAAATGTAGAATAAAAAAATTGCTTATCAAAAATTTTATACCATCTTTAGCACATCCTGGAAGGATCTTTCCAAGATCTTCACTTCCTCTAACCAAGTCTTTACCAGTATCTAACTCACATGAATCAATCCATTCAGTGTAAAAGAGGATGTCTCTATTTCCTTTAGCTCGGTAGGCATGTATCCAATGAGGGCATGCTTTGTTTTATCCATGTCAAAAAGGTGGATCTCAAGAATTGATAACTTAGGAGTAATTAAACTCTTAATCATACCAAATCTTCCCACAACTCTCCCCTTATTTATATCCAAAACACTCAATTTTTCCAATAACCTAGACACTTCTCTATCTAACTCCAATATGGTTTGTGAGGAGGTCTCACAACTGTTCATCAACTTGTCCAGAGTTTATCTATCATTTGCTATTATATACCCAATGTTCTTAAAGTGTCTAATAGGACTTATAAATTCATTGTATAACTTGCTTCCATGTGACACACAACTCTTTGCCTTAGATATGGTTTTTCTCAGTATGCCTAAGTCCCAAGAAATAGACTTGCATACTTCCTCCAATTTCTTTACAAGGTACTTCTCTGCCTTCTCTTCAGTGATCTTCTCTAAGGACTCATAATGAATGTCAAAGTCATCCAATACCTTGTTCAAGTTCTCTGCATTGTCCTTTATTTATAAATTAAGAGGTATAGGTAGGAGTCTATTGATATTATCAGCTACTCTTTCCATTACCTTTGACATTTTCTCACCTTTCTTCTCAGATCTCTCCTTTGCTTTTGCAAATGTGATGTAGGATAGCTTCATCAACTCATCCTCATCCATACTCTCAACATCAGTGCTTAGAGTTCTATCTCCACTTTTCCAACAATAAAGATGAAGAAACAGATTCATGAGTTTCTTGTTTCACTTTAAATTTATTTACTACTTCCTTCACTACTTCAGCTTCGTCACTTTTTTCTCTTCTTTCTCTACCACTGTTAGATCAATGCTTCCTCCATCAATGTTAGTACTCTTCTCAAAAGGATCACTAACATCCTGTAAAGTGTCCAAAGACACGGGCACACAAGAAACAAAGAATTTGGTTTCTTTAGAGTACTAACAAATTGGATATTATCTTCATCCTTTTATGTATCAAGGTTTACATCAGTTATTCTTGATGACTCTCCTTTTAGAATTTTATTCTTAGTATCCTTGGGAGGTGAGGACTTCTCAGATTCAGCTCCCATCAAAACTTTATCAACTGCCTTCTATGTTTCCTTAATGACTTCATCATACTTTCTCCCTATTATCTTCACCAATCTTGACTTGGTTAGCAACAAAGGTTTCAAAGAATTTAATATATTTTCCATTTCCTTGATAGAAACAACAAGTAACATATCTTCAACTGCTTGTACTCTCAATTCTTCATATTCAATCTATGCTAAATATTTCCTTATTTCTAATTTCTCATAAAGTTCCCCTGGTATACTACCTTCAATTTCTAACAAGTTCTTCTTAAAAGCAAGAAAATGATGTATGACCATGTCCTCAATAAAAAGTTTATCATATGCATCATACCTCTCATAGTATCTAATGAGTTAAGATTTCCCTACTCAATTATCCTCTTCACTAGTATCTTTATGCCAGACTTCCAGATTTGTTTTACATTAGTGCTCTTATTTTCAACTTTCTTCTCTTCTCCCTTCTTCTCTTATATTTTATTCTCTTCTCCCTTCTTATTTTCAACTTCTATCCTATGTTTCTTTGGTGGAGATTCATGTTTGGTGTACCTTGTGTTTCTTCTAGGAAATCCCATAAGTTTCTCTTCTTGTGATGTTCTCTTTGGTTGCATAGAAGTGGATTCTAGTACATTAATAATAGTAGGAGGTTGATTGATAACCTTCTCAACTTTTGCAGGTGGAAGGGTTGTAGGAGTAGTGCTTGCCAATCCAAAAGAACTTTTTTTCATCTTCTCTATGATAGGGATAACACCAGAGTTATCCAAACCTATTATAACATGAAGTAAGTCACTACAAATCTTTGTTGGTTGATCTCCAAGCCAAATAAATTGGTCATGAACTCTGCATAGAATGATCTTAATCCATTCTTCTTCGTCAAATTTGTAGAGTTCATTCATTCACATTATACTAAGGTTCTCAAGATGTGTGAACTCATCTTTCATCTTACCATCTTCTCCAATCATGTCCTTAATATCTTTATAGATCTGAAAGTCTCCCAGAGACTCATACTTACAGTGAATTTAAGCCTTAATTTCATCGACATGTAGAATGTCATAGGGTGTTTGTGCAAATGCATCTTCAGGATCATCTTTAGTTGATTTGAATGGATGTTTCTTGAATTTATACCTAGACCTTTCGAAAACATCAAAAGAAAAAGGAGTATCCATAACCAAAGCTCTTCACAAATTATCTAAATACCTTTTATTTGTTAGAAATAATAGTCCACCAACACAACTGAGAGGGGGGGTGAATCAGTTGTGAGACAGATTATTAAACATTAAACTTTATACAAAAAAACTTCAATCCAAATGATAACACAGTAAATTCCAACACCATAACACAATCCTTTGTTATCAAAGAAACCTTGTTAAAGTTAAAACCGTAGTGGGAATTAGCACCCACAAATGATGTACTAAGAGTATAGTATCCATGTTAAAATATTTAGCCCTGTTAGGAGCTTATTGATGCATTATAGTACACATTCTCTATTAAAGGATAGACCCTGTTAGGATTCAAGAGTAGCAGTAGGCTCACTACCCAGGCACACTGCCTAGAGAAGGTTTAATCCACCCTCAATAATTACTGTCTGAAATACAAATGTATATGAGATATACAATCCAATGAACTATTTGATAGCAACTTTCTTTTATTGGTCAGTTCCAATGAAGTAACATAATCACAACATCTACTATACATCAACCAAACACAAGCTCACATCTTCTACAAATACATTTCCACTTCCCTCACTCTTCACGCACACTTTCCAACAAGAAAAGCTCTCTCATATATACCCTATTACAATAATCAATTAGGTCGGAAGATTAGGATTCCCCAATGTACAAATGATCACATAACTCCTTGCTAAGATACACATGGTACCTATAACAAGTAAACATCAAATATAATCCATCAAATATAATATAAGATCTGTAATCCATGCTCGCAATCCATAATACACTGCATATCTGAAGTTGACCCCAAATAGGTCTCCTCTAGAACACACATCATAGCTAACCTCACCAAGAGTCCTACGACCTGTGAAACATAAACAACCTTCCTTAACATGTCTTATGCCATCCCTTAAGCTCACATAACCTGAATCCATGTCGGACGTAAGTTATTCTCAAAAAATAGAGACTAACTCCGTTAAAGATCACTGTCACCGTCCAGTACCCAGTCTTCACTAAAACATATGTAACTCATCCAATATACAATATTAGGCCATACAATCTTAGACATAAGATCATAATATATCCATGTACATATCACCATCTTTTCTCACTCTGGATCAATATTATAGTACCCATACACTTATGTCATTCATCAAGCAACATTAATAACCAATCTGATCTCCAACCATAGAAACATATGTTGACATCAGTGACAAAATATGAATGCAAAAAATAACATCAGAACCAATTCCAACAATCTCCCCCTTTGGCATTGATGGAAACATATGGGAAAATCCATCAACCCAAAAGTACTCTCTCAATACAATCTTCTCAATATCCTCAACACAGTTCTCCCTAAAATAGTAGGTATTTTCTCATAAAATCTCTCCCCCTTTGACAACAATGGAAAAGGGTGCCATAACTCTTCTTTAGACCGTATTCCTTCTTAAAGGTGTATCTTTTTCAAATCTTCATGCCTCCAACAACAAGGTGAAAAATCACCCAAATCTATTCTATAATGTTCCTGTGATCACTCCCCCTAGGGAGTAGATCCAAACATCAAGTCTAGAAAATGATATAGCTCTAAAATCCACTGGAATGATGCATTCTTGCATCAATTTAGTTCTCACATGGAGGGGTTTTCACCCCAATCATACCTCTAAGATACTCAAAGGCATCCTTTGTAAAGGTTTTGTAAATATATCTACTATTTGTTCCTTTGTGGTGATATACTCCAATCTAACCTCCTTCTCTACTACCTTGTCTCTCAAGAAATGATACTTAATGGAAATATTTTTAGTATTTGAATGCATTACTAGATTCTTTGACATATTCAGTGTGCTAGTGTTATCACAATGGATAAGCACTGGCTCATCAAAAGTTATCCCAGTTTCCTTCAGCATTTTCTTCATCCAAACAATCTGTATGCAATTTATAGCAGCAACAACATACTCAAATTTAGCAGCAAACTAAGCTATACAATCTTGTTTTTTAATTAACCAAGAAACCAATCATTTCCCAAGAAAGAATGCATCACCACTTGTACTCTTTTTTTCATCAATATTTCCTACCCAATCAGCATCAGTATAAGCATGTAAATAAAAATCGTCAAATTTTTTATACTATAAGCCATAAGCCAATGTTCCTTTCAGATATCTAAATATTCTTTTTGCAGTAGCAAGGTGTGTCTCTTTAGGATCTACTTTATATCTTGCCACAATTCCAACTACATTAGAAATATCTGGTCTAGTGTGAGTCAAGTATTGTAAACCTCTAATCATAAATTTTTACTTTGTCTGAAAAACACTCTGAGATTCATCACTAGTAGTAATCTTGTGACCAGTAACCATAGGTGTTCCAATAGGTTTACAATCTTCCATTCCAAACTTTTTCAACATTTCTTTAAGATACTTTGTCTGAGAAATAAAAATGCTACTCTTGTTCTAATTAATTTTCAAGCCAAGGAAAATTTTCATCTCACCAATCATTGACATCTCAAATTCACTTTCCATTTTTTTAGAGAATATTTTACTCATTACATCATTTCCACCAAAAATGATATCATCAACAAAATCTTCAACTATTAGAATTCCATCTTCATTGGTTCTTAAGTACAAATTGTTGTCTGCATTACCTTTTCTAAAACCAAGATGAAGTAGATACCTATTGAATCTTTCATACCATGCTCTTGGTGCTTGTTTTAGTCCATACAAAGCTTTCTTCAACTTGAAAACCATGTCCTCGTCTTCTGTCAAAGGAAATCCATCAGGTTTTTCAATAAATACTTCCTCTTCTAGATCTCCATTCAGAAATGCAGATTTCACATCCATCTGATATACTTTGAATTCTTTGTGTACAACATAAGAAATAAATACTCTTACAGCCTCAAGCCTGGCAACAAGAGAAAATGTTTCTTCAAACTCTATACCTTCTTGTTGCATGTAGCCTTTACAAACCAATCTTTCCTTATTTCTTACAACCATTCCTTCTTCATGTTGGAATAATGAAAGGGTCTGTACTGAGAGGGGAGGGGTGAATCAGTACCCTTAAAAAAATTTCCAATTTAAACCTTAGTACTCATTACTTGGATAATGGACCATTGTAGATTTTCTACTTCATGCATGCAATATCATAGCATAAATGTAAATGCATGTAAACAAACATTGAAACATTCATGAAACTCATTTACACATGACACAAGTATTTGATAATGCAGAAACCCTTGTTAGAAGGTAAAAAATGTAGTGGGGATAAAACCCACGAAGCTTCACTATCTGTAGAATGGAAGGTGCCTGTTAGGGCTACAAGTTGTGATCAGTTTTGATTATCTTACCCTGTTAGGAGTAACATGTCAGACTTGTTAAGTCTACTCGATTAAGATATTTCAGCAACACAATGTATGTGTGCACTCGGTTAAGAGATTTACATAAAGACTGTTAAGTCCACCTTGTGAAAGGATTTTTCTATTTGCTACAATTGTTAGAGAGTAACAAAATATATGACCTGATTGCTGCAATCTCAAATTTTTTATTACAAATCCATTAAGTTCAAAAAATATATATCACCTATTGTGATGGATAATACCTCTGTTATGCTCGATAGCCTTGTATGTAGTTCTTGATAAACTAAATTCTTCTTTATCTGTCCTTGTGCATGAAACTTTCTGTTTGATCCATAGATGTCCTTGGTAGCTACAATCATCATTTTCTTGATTGATTATTACATATATATATACAAGATTTTGACCTAATTAGGTTTCACGCTTTTCTTGAAAAACTCTAAGATCAAAGGTTTACAACTTGACCTTGATCTCCTAGTTTGCATGAATACAATCAATTAACTAACTACATCCATAATTAAAACTTTTCTTGATCCACAAGAAATGGTTATCCAATTAAGCAAAAAGCTTTTTTTTTAAGATTAAAGTCATTTAGCTGACGTGTAGTTGAGATCTGATTTTTCCAGTGAAATTTTGAATCTTAGTGTAGACTGGTGCTCGGTGATGTCTATATAGAATGGTGCTCGGTTGATATACTACTCGGTGTTCAAAACATTTCAGTGATCACTATGCTCGGTGATTTTTGTCTCTTGGTGAGTGTTGTCACCCTATGATCATGACCGACTGACCAAAACTATCTTCTTGTATACTAATGAAAACTTATGATCCTTTATGGATTATCAATCTCCCCCTTTGGCATTAGTATCAAAAATTTATATGTACAATGTATACACCAAGTGTTTTACCTTTTCAATGACTCCCCCTATGTGCATGCCTTGGTATGTAGATACAATGTATATATATGTTTCCCCCTTTTTTGAAAGTAATGACAAAGATGTATAACTTACAACTTGTCAAAAATGTGTGAATGAGATTGGATGCCATTAGCTTTTCGCATTTCTCCTTCAAGTACTCTAGGTTCATCTACTCCAAAGTGATTTGAGTGTGCATGTCATATATGCTTTCTCATACTGACATCTCTGGGGTGGCAATGAGAGTCTTTTCCATAGTCATATGTCTTAATAGAAATGTGAGATTTGGTAGTAACATGGCTTGTAGCTCGGTTACTTCATCTCTAATTTTGATTTCTGCCTTTTGAATTTCAAGTCTTAACCATTTAGATTATACAATATTTTCATAATGTAGTTGGAATGCATTTGTCTCGGTTGATAGAGTTAGTGCACTAGCTTTTAGATCTTCATCTATCTTAGCTATCTAGTCACTATGCTCAGTAGTGAAGTTCTCTAGAGTGCACAACTTTTGAACTAAGGTAACTAATTTTGAAATAATAGGTTCTAATGTAGCTACTAGTTCAGAAAGTTTCACCTTATTCTCTACCACTTCTTGGAAAATTTTCTCGATGAGTTTGTAGTGATATTTCTCTTTTTCTCCTTCCTCAATGACCTTCTCGATGTCTACATTCTATTTTGTGATTGCCTCAGTCAGAACTGCAATTTGATCAATGATGGGTGCAGTTTGATCAATCTGGGTGCCAGGAACTACCTGCAATAGAATCTTCTTTGTAGTTTCCAGGACTTGTGAATTTTTTTGTTCTATTCTAAGCTTGTCCTATTGTTCTTTCCTTTTGCATAGCTCCCCATATCTTGTCAGTGGCTCAGGATCAAGTGTTTTTGGATCACATTCGGGTATGTCTATGATCTCATCGAGTGTGACGGGTGCTTTACTCTTATCTTTCTTCATCTTCTTTTGAATGTTGCTGACAACATGGGAATGAGGTACTATATCAAGACCCTTTTGTTGCTTAGTTTCTATCATTGATTGTTTGGGAGGTGTGGTTCCTTGGTTAGGTTTCTTGGTCTGTAGCTTTTGGTCAATTGTAGACGTCACTACTTTAACCTTTTGATGACTTGTAGCCTTGTCTTCCTATCCACTTTCTTTGGTGGGTGCATCACTCAATTTGTTCTCTCCACTATTATCTTTCTTCTCCCTTTTTCCCTCACCTTTGTCCATTGGTATTTTTTCTTTAGGCACAGGTTTTGTCTGCTTTGATTTAGTCATTATATTGATTTCTTGCATCAATAAAGGCATATTACCAAGTATAAGTGCATGTGCAACATCAGTAGTGTCCTTTTCATTTGTTGGCAATATTGACATCTTCATCAGCCTTGGCATCATCATCAGAATTTCCATGAGTTATATCTTGTATAGTTATGTATGGTGTTTCCCCTAATGATTGTAATATTTTAGGCATATCATCCATTACCTTAATTGCATGTGGTTAGGTCAATGGGATTGAAATCCTCAGTGTTGTTGATAAATATGTGCTCAGGGTTTGGTGTGGCCTCCTTCTCCTTGGTGTGAGAAGTCTTGGTTAGAACTATTACCTTCTCACGTGGATTAAAGATTTGAGTCCAAATCTTATTGCCCTCAATGTCAATATCTTGGAGCTTGTTCTACAATACCTTATATCCTCTAGATTTTGCAAAACAATTCTTGGTGTACTCCTTCATAGTTGAGTCAATTTCTTCAACTAAGGATTTGGGCATGAATGTAACCAAGGATCTCTCTTGCATCTGTTTCTCCATGTGCAATGCATATGTCCACCTAGTTGATATCTTGTCTTGTATCTCCTGTGGAATATGATTGCCAAATTATATAGGTATATATTTGTAAGCTATCATCATTTTAATGATTGCCTCTTCTATTTTGTTCTAATCCTCAGTTGACAGAGTTCCCCATTGTCTAATCTTATGATGTTGTATACTGCCTGTGTTGATGATTGACTCTGCAATTTCATCAATTGTCTTTGGTATTTTTTCCTTTTCTTCTTGGATTCTTTGTTCTCATTCTACTTCTTCAGTATCATCCTTGTCTTATCTTCCTCTTACATATCTATTATGTTTTCTCAATGTTTGTTTCTCAGTTGAGGCTTTTCTTTTTTGATATGTTTTCACAGTGCCTTTCTTTAATGGTGGTGAGTCTTTAGTTGTTTTTTTTCTTGTTATCATCTTAAAATGGAAGCACTTCCATGTTAAGAACATTTAGTCCTCCTTAGGGGATGTTTTTTACCACCATCATATTGTCCCCTCTTTTCTACATCATCTCCTTCTTTTGTGCCTATTTAGGACCCTGATTGGGCCTCTCAAGGCACCTTCTATCCCACCTGGCACTTTTTCCAAGGGTTCTGACCCCCTAGGTCAAGGTCAACCTCAACCTTGACCTAGGTCAGGGTAAAACTCAACCTTGACCTAGGTCAAGGTCAACCTCAACCTTGACATGGGTCCCCCTTTCAAATCTATAAGTTTGTTGGCTTCCAGACATCATCAAAAATTCATTTATCCTGCTTCTGGGTTGGTTGTTTTGGGTTCCAAAGCGGAAAATCCTAAATTGTATTTAATATAGGTCCTCTTTTAGGGGCATGGGTCTAATTGGAATTTAATTCTCCTATTTCAACCTCCTTAGAAGATTGTGCCCTAATTTCATATAAAAGGAAGCCTTTCTCTCTCATTTTCTCTAAGCATGATTAACCATTAACTAAGTGATAAGAGGTGAAGAAGAAAAAGGTTCTAGCATCCATTGTTCTACATGTTCTCAAGATTTCAAGGTGCTCAAGTCTTCCTCTCAAGCTTTCAAGCTCTCCATTGAAGATCAAGGATTCAAGCTCTCAAGCCTTTGAAGGGATTAGGTTCAAATATTCAAGATTCATCATTCAGACCATAGATCTAGCCATCATGGTGGGGTGATCTTCCTTCAAGATCCTTTGTGCATCCTCAAACACTCATTCATTATCTTCAAGGTGGATTCCAAGCATAAAATCATGGAGTTTTATGGTTTCTATTGAGTTCAAGCTTTCATATTTACATACTTTCTTACATTTGAATTACAATTGCATATCTATTGAATATCATAGTTTCATTCTTAGATTCAATTCTACTACTTGCTAGCATTCTATACTTTATTTATTTCAAGGTTAATTCCTAAATTTGGGTTTGACTAATGAAAACCGCTCCCCCCAACAAACAAATCTCTTTTTCTTGTAGGTACAGGTTCAGGATTGAATATTTGAACTCAGATCTGGATACCCTTTTCAACGAACTATCGGGATCCGCAATCAAATTTTCTGTCGGACCTGTGCAAGTCAGGGTCAAGATTATTGGGTTAGGGGTGAGATTATTTGGTCAAGGTCAACCTTTTTCATAAGATGGTTTCAGATCAGAAAAATATTTCTGGGTTTTGTTCATCTGTGTGTTCCAGTTCCAAATAATACTTTAGATTTTCCAGAAACAGAGTACAAACTTCATAAAATAGCATTCTTTGATCTTCAATTCTTTAAGGTTAGTACTTTCTCTCATCCTTTTCAATTACTTTAATATATCATATCTCCTTAATCATAAAACATAATTTCAGATCTTCTTCCTTACTCTCATTTCCAAATGGTTGATTCATTTGTGTATTGATTCTTCTTTAGGGTTAATCAATTTGGATCTTTCATTTGTGCATTTGGAGATAAAAGAGTAATATCTTATCTTCCTTCCCCCTGTATTCTTAATCACATCACATAAATTACAAATTAAATGTAAAGGTTAAGGAAATATAACACCCCTAATCAAATCAACACATAAACATTATAATCAATTTTCTTCCTTTACATTTTGGTGAACCCGCGATAGTCAACTCTTTCTTGTTGGTGTTAGATGCTTTTCCTCTCACATTAGCTCTTGCATACATATTAAATTTTCTTTTATTCTCTTGCATTCTAAAATACAAAAACAAAATACATATACTCATAAAAATACAACACTTCATGCATCTCATTCATTATGAAGATCTTTTGGTGTATGGTTATTTTTCTTATTATGATTATTTTAGCATCTCTTTATAGTACATATGATGTCTATGAGAGTATCATCCATTTCATCATGTTTTTTAATCTTCATATTTCACTTTCTTATGCTAGTTTGAGATTAACCAATACTACTCTTCCTAATTTCAAAACTTTCATTAAAGATTTGTGTAGTGGACTCATTACTCTTTTGGATAATGTGAAGAATTGGGTTGATGATACCTCACCTCCTAATCTTCCTAACACTAATCCTATCAATCCTAATGAAATTCCAAATATTCCTATTTCTATTTCTCCACCTTCAATCCCTAGTTCTTCCCACACTTATGATGGGGCTCAAGCAGGATCCATGATAATGATGTTCGAGAATTATTTGATTTACCTTCACCTCCATATCCAATCCATGATGATGATAAAGGGAAAAAAAAGTAATCCTCTTCTAATCCTATCATTCCACCATACACAACATTTTCTCATGAGCACCATAATCAATCTCCTCCTATTGAAGCTTTGCAAGATAGGTACACTACTGGATATACTATGGTGGATAAACAAGGCTA
>MU226888.1:953876-967530 GCA_018584345.1 Thuja plicata | reverse complement strand
GGTAGTGGATCTTAACCACCGTCCTCCTCTTCATTTTCTTCTTCCAACACCTTCTTTAGATCACCCTGATACTCCTCAAGATGTGGCTAAGAAAGTGTATGTCCAATTAATGAATTCCAAGAAAGAAGTCTTTAAACCTATTCTGAAAAATGTTCTCTCTAAATATAAATTTCCTTTTCATTATAGTAATAAACATTTACTTGTTGATTGTGTGCATTTCAAGCTATATGTTAGAGAAAGAGCTGCCTTTGGAATTATATCTCAGTCCCGTGCAGTATTACAATTTCTTCATAATTTTGATATAGGGCATTACCCTTGTTCTTCTACAAGTTAGATTGCATTTTTTCTCTTGTCTCTTCACTGAGGGGAAAGAGGTATTTTATTCCAGTCTTCTGGGATCCATTTTTCTCTTAGCATGTATTTTGTTTTGAGTTTAATTGGTTATTCTTTCTATATTCTATCCCTATAAAATCATTCATGATATCTTTTCTAGGACATTTTTTTTGTAAAGATATCTCTTTGCTATGAAATATCTTGATATAAGTTGATATATCCCTTTCCTTCACACCTAGGGGGGCAAGGTATTTTCCTCCTTCCTCTATCTAAGGATTTACTTTCCTTAGCATAATGGCATTTTTTTATCATATAACATTATTTCCTTATAAAGATGTATGTTTTTTACTATGGATATCCTCTTACATGAGAGGTGATTGTCCTAGGTCATCACTTCTTCTTTATTTTGTAAACTATGCTTTTGATAAACTCTTTCCCTTGCTTTGGGTTAGAGTTTGATTCCTTCATCTGAAGATTCTGCTTCCTCTTGATTATAGGGGGCTAGGTGATTGATTCTTTGTTCCCTCTTTTCTTTAGAAGATGACATTTTATCCTAAGAACTCCTCTATGGTGGAGGGTCTTGTTGATAAGATTTCTTCCCTTTTTGAGGATCCTTTTTCCATAAGTGACGTATCCATTTCATGATTATATATGTTCTTGGATGTAAGGGTCAAGGCTCTTCACTAAGAATATGGTATACATTGTTGTGAAGCTGGATATCTCCTTACCTTGTGAAGTAGGTATCCTCTTTTCTCTTCCTTATCCTGCCTAGCTGGTAGTCATGATAAGGAGGGGGCATATATATAGGGTCTCCCTTGTACTATAGTTTACATTAATTTACATTTTGCAGCATGCTAAATCCTTGGAAGGTAATGCACATAAGTTGCTAAATCCTGAAGAGACACGCATTTTTACTTTTACTTTTGCTAAATCCTCAGAAGGTAATGCACATAAGTTGCTAAATCCTGAAGGGACACGCATTTTTACTTTTATTTTTGCTAAATCCTCAAAAGGTAACACACATAAGTTGCTAAATCCTAAAGAGATACGTACCCTTTTAAATTTTATTATATGCCAAATCCTTGGAAGGTAATGCACATAATTTTCTAAGTCCTTAAAAGACACACATTTTTATATTCCATAGTGATACAAGAATGTGGATCTATGGATATTTTCAAAAGCCGTCAGAAGATGCATTACAATTACAAGAATAGTTTATGGGTGAACCTATTGGGCTCTCCCTCCTTGGTGATTCATAGTAAGGTGGGCATCTTACTAGGTGAGGTTATCACTATCTCTTTTATCTCTTTCTCTTTCATGCTAGTAGGATTAGATCATGAAGCTATGTTATCTATAGTGTTTCTTTTGTCCTACTTATGTAGTCATGTATGTTTCATATGATTGATTTCTCTTTACTTCCATATCTTTATGCATATATGTTGAGTTAGAATCCTTGTTCTTAGGACTTATGTCCTTGACTTAGTGATGTTCTACCTCATTTCAATCCACTAGAGTCTTTCTTCTAACTTTACCGAAAGCATGTTCAATTTCCATACTTCTGCTAAAGTGGGGGCTTAATGTATCATCTTAAAATGGAAGCACTTCCATGTTAAGAAAGTTTAGCCCTCCTTAGGGTATTTTTTTTACCACCATCGTACTCTCCCCTCATTTTTGCATCATCTCCTGCTTCTGTGCCTGTTTAGGACCCTGATTGGGCCTCTCTGGGCACCTTCTATCCCACCTAGCACTTTTTCCAGGGGTTCTAACCCCCAGGGTCAAGGTCAACCTCAACCTTGACCTAGGTCAAGGTTGAAGTTCACCTTGACCTAGGTCAAGGTTGACCTCGACCTTGACTTGGGTCCCCCTTTCAAATCTAGAAGTTTGTCGGCTTCCGGAGGTCATCAAAAATTCATTTTTCCCACTTCCAGGTTGGTTGTTTTGGGTTCCAAAGTGGCAAATCCTAAATTGTATTTAATATAGGTCCTCTTCTAGGGGAATGGGTCTAATTAGAATTTAATTCTCCTATGTTTTCCTCCTTAGAATATTTTTCCCTAATTTCATATAAAAGGAAGCCTTTCTCTCTCGTTTTCTCTAAGCATGATCAACCATTAAATAAGTGATAAGAGGTGAAGAAGAAAAAGGTTCTAGCATCCATTTTTCTACATGTTCTCAAGATTTCAAGGTGTTAAATTATTCCTCTCAAGTATTCAAGCTCTCCATTGAAGATCAAGGATTCAAGCTCTAAATCCTTTGAAGGGATTAGGTTTAAACATTCAAGATTCATCATTCAAACCCTAGATCTAGCCATCATGGTGGTGTGATCTTCCTTCAAGATCCCTTGTGCATCCTCAAACACTCATTCATTCTCTTCAAGGTGGATTCCAAGCATACAATCATGGATTTTTATGGTTTCTATTGAGTCCAATCTTTCATATTTACATACTTGCTTACATTTGAATTACAATTGCATATCTATTGAATATCATAGTTTCATTCTTAGATTCAATTCTACTACTTGATAGCATTCTATAATTTATTGATTTCAAGGTTAATTCCTAAATCAAGGTTTGACTAAGGAAAACCCCTCCCCCGCAACAAAAAAATCTCTTTTTCTTGCAGGTAAAAGTTCAAGATTGAAGATTTGAACTCAAATCTGGATACCCTTTTTAGCGAACTATCAGGATCTGCAAACAGATTTTCTATCAGACCTGTGTAGGTCAGGGTCAAGATTATTGGGTTAGGGGTGAGATTATTGGGTCAAGGTCAACCTTTTTTATAAGCCAGTGTCAGATCAGAAAAATATTTATGGGTTTTGTTCATCTCTGTGTTCCAGTTCTAGATCATACTTCAGATTTTCCAGAAATAGAGTACAAACCTCAGAAAATAGCATTCTTTGATTTTCAATTCTTTAAGTTTGGTACTTTCTCTCATCCTTTTCAATTACTATAATATATCATATATCCTTAATCATCAAATAGAATTTAAGATCTTCTTCCTTACTCTCATTTCCAAATGGTTGATTCATTTGTGTATTGATTCTTCTTTAGGGTTAATCAATTTGGATCTTTCATTTGTGCATTTGGGGATAAAATAGGAACATATTATCTTCCTTCCCCCTATATTCTTAATCACATCGCATAAATTACAAATTAAATGTAAAGGTTAAGGAAATATAACACCCCTAATCAAATCAACACATAAACATTATAATCAATTTTCTTCCTTTACAAGTTGTTATATCAGTAACTTTTGTTTTCTTGTCCTTTGGTGGCTCTGCATCTTATTTGGTAGACTATGAATCACTTAACTTTTTTATTTCACTGATGGGTGACTATTCCTCGGTGATGTCTACTGATTGTTCCAATTCTTCATTAGTTACCGAAAGTTTCTTCTTAAGTGTTTTTACCATTTCTATTTTCTTCTTTCCTATTTTCCTGACTACTAAACCAGTCTTAATTCTTGCCTTGGCTTCCTCATATGTGCCAAATATTCTTAAATATTTTTCAACTGGCTCATTCAATAGGGCTTCAATTTCTCTTGTATCCAGATCTATGTCAATTTCATAATCCAATGGTGGTAACCATGTTGTTCTTGGGTTGGAAGGTTTGATGAGTGTTGTGTCGGTGTCAACTACAAAGCATATCTCATCCTTGTATTGTTCAACCAACTGAGTATGGATTCTCATCCTCTTCTACATCCTATTCTTGAATGTATTAAAATATGCATCCAATAGTGGAATGAAATTATCTCCTAGTGATTTAATGTAATCACTAATCTATGTTTTGATAGGTTGATTGGTGTCCCAAGTGACATACTGATGGAAGGAAAGAAGTTATGGAAGTAAAATAATGTGCACATCAGTAGAGAACTATATTAGATTAGGGTGATCTAATTTTTCTCATATTTTCTTCTAGTTGTTTCAGTAGCATCTCTACTAGATTAGGTTGCACACCTTTCTTCACTATCTTGTATGTAGTGTCAATTGCTCCACAAGCTATGCTTTTCATTCTGCTTGCTTGAAATATTTTGTATCCAATCACATATGCACCAAATTTCATTTTTGGGTTGGTGATTAAATTGAATTTCAGACCTTTGTCGTCCCACACAGCTCCAATTAGCTTTTCAATCTCGGGGCGTCCAGGGTGTCTTAAGGATTTTGCCTTCTTGGTTATCAGGTAACCAATTACTGTGTGAATCACATCCTTTGTGATTGGCTTGGGTTCATCTAACCACATATTTCCATCATGCACTCGGTTGACCACAATGCAAATCCATTCCATTTTGAAGTCTTTTGGGAATAGTAGGACATTGATTAATCCTTTCACTTCAATGTTCTTGTATTCATCCCTTAGGTTATTGTCCTTACATAGCTTCTTGTAAGCTTCTTCAAGTTCAAAATTTCCAATCTCTGCAACTTTGCAGTGGATGTATGCACAGATGTCTTCAACCAATAAAACCCTAGGTGGGATACTCAAAAATACTCCCTTGTCATCGGGTTGAGAAAAAACCTCAGGGAAGAACTTGTAGTTAGGTTCCTCATAGGTTGAGTTCTTTATTAGAACGACCTTATTTTCCTTCAGCATCTTGATCTTCAAGGTTTGTGAAGTGGATGTCATTGTTCATTAATTTAGGGCTTATTTGAAAATAACTTGTTAACTCGGTAAGTCTAGATACTCATGGATGTTTTTTGTGAATGCTTTGAAATATATTGGAGTAGCTTTGAAAGTGTTGTGAATCACTCTTCAATGTAATCTTTCTGAATCTCTCTTCTTCACTCTGAAATTTTCTCTTTAATGCTGGGTGAACTAATGAGTTCATGTTGCCCTTTTTATAGAAAAACACCCTAAGTGATGCATTAAGTTCTTCACTTACCACTCAGTCAACAAATCAGAGATGCTCGGTCAACACACCAAAGTTTTTAGCTCGGTGAGTATGCAATGCTCGGTACATATTGTCAACTCGATTTTCTTTCACATGTTTACCGACATGTATTTTATGATCGATTTATATTGACCGACTAGACTAGATTCACAAAACATAACATGAAATACCATGGTACATCTTTATTCATGCTAATTTGGCATATTGTCAATGAATATAGGAACTGATGTAAAATATATCTTTGTAGAGTGCAGTTCCATACTTACTTGTATTTCTTAGGTGGGGGTGGTGGAATCACCTTATCCATTGGATGAGGTGTCACTGACTGTGGTGCTTGGTCCAGCATTATCATTGTTTGAAGCTCTCCTCCACATTTGATTTCTCATTCTCATGATGTCTTCAATAGTATTTCCATTTGCAAAAGTGCTTGACTCTGTCACTCGGTCTCTTTAATCCTTACTTAAGTGACCAACCTTATGACAGTGTAAGCATGCCACTCCAGGGTTAGTCTAGTTTCTAGATCTTCTTATCCATATCCTCATACAGTTAGCAGCTATATTTCCATATCTACCACATACTGTGCAATTTACCCAAGTGTTGTAATCCCAAACATAGGTATTACCAACTCGTCTGGGTTGATATGCATTTTCTTGTTCTTTAGGTTTCCAAACTTGCTTTGTCTTTTTCCTGCATTTATGAAATGTGTGTTCATGCATGTTGCAAGTAGGAAAAAAAATTCCCATGTAATATTTCTTCTTTGGTTTTTTTAGCCTAGATCTTCATTCATGGTCTTTGTGTCCATGCTTGTTAAAGTTATAACAATTACCTATGAATGTATAAGTAGTTTTAGGAATACCTTTTGCTTTGCTCTTGCAAACATTTGATGTGTAGCCTGGTTTTCAATAGTGATTACATGAACACTTATTTTGTCTTAGATTTGTGTAGACATTCCTTTGATCAGCTCGGTTTGATGATTCTCCATGCTCAGTATACCCTAAACTAGTATTGTTGTTGAGTCTTCTTTGTCCGTTCAGAAATTCATCCATTCTTTTTGTATTTTCTTTAGCTTTCTTGATCATATCATTATGTTGTTGTTGAATCTTCACTTCATGCTTCAGTTTCTCATTTTCTTCTTTTAGTTCACCAATAGCTTCCAATTTTCTAGCAAGTTCCATGTTCACTCGGTTGGCCTCATGAATCATAAGAACTATTTGATTGGTGATCTCAAGGTGATGTTCAATAAGTCTTTGTATAGATTAGATTCTTTCTCTTGCAATTTTTGAGTAATCTTTCTCCTATCATCAATAGCCAAAGTTCTTTCTTGTTCAGCTTGTCTTGCATTATTCATAACATCAATCATTCTTACCGTTTGTGTCTCTTGACCGATCTACAGTACTTTCACTTGTTCAGTGAGATGTTAATTAATTTCATTTTGATCTGCAATGGTTCCTTCAGATGTGTCAGGTGTCCTACCAGATCCAGATCCAGATGTATCAAATATGTCAGGTATCTCTTCTTCATGATAGTTAGTTTAATTATAGTGAGATGCTATGACTTTTCTTTTAGCCAATAACTCTTTCATTTTGTTTCTTAACTCTTTGTATTGCTCAAAGAAAATATGTATTTGCAACTTCAGATTCTCAATATTTTTATCAAGCTTATACCTTTCCATTCTAATAGATTTTCTCTCAAGTGATTAAACTTTTCCAAATAAGAGATCTAGCTCAGATACCAATTATTGTAATAATGGAAGGGTGTGTACCAAGAGGGGAGGGGAGAATCAGTACCCTTCAAAAATATTACAATTTAAACCTTAATGATCATTACTTGCATAACCAACCATTGCAGCTTTTCTACTTCATGCATGCAATATCATAGCATAAATGTAAATGCATGTAAACAAACATTGAAACATTCATGAAACTCATTTACACATGACACAAGTATTTGATAACGCAAAAACTCTTGTTAGAAGGTAAAAATTGTGGTGGGGATAAAACCCACAAAGCTTCACTATCTGCAAAATGGAAGGTGCCTATTAGGGCTACAAGTTGTGATCACTTTTGATGATCTTACCATGTTAGGAGTAACGTGTCAGACTTTTTAAGTCTACTCGGTTAAGAGATTTCAGCAACACAATGTATGTGTGCACTTGGTTAAGAGATTTACATAAAGACTGTTAAGTCCACCTTGCGAAAGGATTTTTTTGTTTGCTACAATTGTTAGAGAGTAAAAAAATATATGACCTGATTTATGCAATCTCAAATTTTTGATTACAAATCCATTAAGTTCACAAAATATATATCACCTATTGTGATGGATAATACCCATGTTCTGCTCAGTAGCCTTGTATGTTGTTCTTGGTAAACTAAATTCTTCTATAACTATCCTTGTGCATGAAAATTTCTTTCTGATCCATAGATTTCCTTGGTGGCTACAATCATCATGTTCTTGATTGATTATTACATCTATATATACAAGATTTTGACCTAATTAGGTTTCATGTTTTTCTTGAAAACTCTAAGATCAA
Organism: Thuja plicata; assembly: GCA_018584345.1. Taxonomy (NCBI): domain Eukaryota; kingdom Viridiplantae; phylum Streptophyta; class Pinopsida; order Cupressales; family Cupressaceae; genus Thuja; species Thuja plicata. Next base: position 959,786 of record MU226888.1, on the reverse strand, counting down.
AGGTTTACAACTTGACCTTGATCTCCTAGTTTGCATGAATACAATCAGTTAACTAATTACATCTATAATTAACACTTTTTTTGATCCACAAGAAATGGTTATCCATCAAAGCAAAAAGATTTTTTTTAAAGATTAAAGTGCTTTAGTTGATGTGTAGTTGAGATCCTCTTTTCCTGGTGAAATGTTGTCTCTTGATGTAGACTGGTGCTCAGTAATGTCTATGTAGACTGGTGCTCAGTTGATATACTACTCAGTGTTTAAAACATTTCAGTGATCACTATGCTAAGTGAATGTTGTGGCTTGGTCAGTGTTGTCACTCGGTGATCATGATTGACCGACCAAAACTGTCTACTTGTATACTAATGACAACTTCTGATCCTTTATGGATTATCACTTCATTCATCTTTTTTCTGAAAACCCACTTAGTTCCTATAAAATTCTTATCTTTAGGTCTAGGAACTAGTTCCAAAGTGTTATTTTTATTTATCTATTTTAATTCTTCCTGCATAGCCTTAGTCCAAGATCCATCTCCACATGCCTCATCAGTAGATTTTGGTTTAACTTGAGAGATCAAACAAATTTTATCTCTAAATTGATCTTGTCATCATTCCTCTATTTGCATCTCCAATAATTTGATCGTCAAGATGGGTTTTCTTAACATACCTAGGAGTCTTAGGAATTTTAGTAAGCTCATTTGAGTCATCTTGACATACCTCAATCTCATGGTCAATCTCAAAAGGTTCTTCTTGATCTGTAGTAACCTCCTTGATATCTGTAGTCTGGTTGCAGTCATTTATTCTTTCTTGAATCTAGAAATTTTCATCAATCCTCACATTAGCACTTTCAATCATCTACCTTAATCTCAGATTGAAACATTTATAAGCTTTTATTTTAGTGGAATAACCAAGGAAGATCCCTTCATCGCTTCTAGCATCAAACTTTCCTATCTTTTCATCTCTTTTGATATAGAATTTACTACAAAATACTCTGAAATATTTCATAGTAGGAGTATGATTAAACCATAATTCATAAGGAGTCTTACTTATACCTTCTCTGATCTAAATTTTGTTCAAAGTATAAACAATAGTACCAACAGCTTCTCTCCAATGAACACGAGATACATTTCCTTCCAGCAACATAGTTCTAGCAGCATCTAATATTGTTCTTTTTCTTTGCTTTTCTATCCATTTCTAATATGGTTTCCTAGGAGTAGATGTCTTTCTGTATATTCCATGCTCCTCGCAGTAGGTATTGAATGAATCTGAAGTAAAATATCCACCTCTATCTATTCTCAAACATTTTATCTTTAAGCCTAATTCATTCTCAACTTTTTCTTTGAATATATTGAATTTGTCAAAAGCCTCATATTTCTCTCTTAGATATGTAACCCACATCATCCTAGAAAATTCATCAACAAAAAGTATAAAATACCTTTCACCATAGTAATATATTTTTCTTGTAGGACCACACATATATGTATGCACTAGATCCAACTTCCCTTTCGCTGAGTAATATTTTCTTTTAAAATTGCTTCTAGTATGTTTCCCCATTACACATTCTCTACATATGGTGTTAGATGGTTTCACAATCTTTAGTAGGTCTCTAACTGCATTCTTCATACTTTACTTTATAATATTATCAAAAATTCACATGAAAAAATCTTATGTGCCATAACCAACTATCATCAACCTTCACAAAAAAACAAGAAGCCTTGAATGTATTTAATTCAAATACATTACCTTTGGATTTAGTACCACATGCGATCAAGTCTCTTGAGTTACTTCTGATAGAGCATTTCCCATCAATGAATTTCAATTGATAGCCTTTGTCCACTAGTTGTCCAACACTCAACAAATTATGCTTAAGTCCATCAACAAGTAACACATTGTCAGTATTGGTATTTCCATCCAAAGAAATAGATCCAACTCTAATGATAAGCTTAGAAGTATTATCATCAAATCTCACAACACCACCATCATACTTGGTTAGCTTAACAAATTTATTTCTATCTCCAGTCATATGGTGTGAACAACCATTGTTTATGACCCATTCAAATTTGTTTTCAACATGTGACACTAAGGCTCTTTCTTCATGAATAGGTTTATCATCCTTAATAGCAATAAATATAATCTCATCATAATCAATAACACCATCATCAAAAACACCTTCACTAGCATAGTAGCATTCCTTATCCTTGGAATACTTAGGTTTATAAAACTTATATTTATGCTTTGGAACCCTTGTAGGACATCTACATGCAAAATGACCTATCTTATTGCATGAAAAAAATTTCGGAGGTAACTTTCCTTCAAACTTACCCTTACCTCTATTTTCTCTTCTAGTGATCAAGGCCACAATTTCATCTAACTTTCTTTCTTCTTCATGTATCAGTTCCCAATCATCAACATATTCACCAAGCTCTTCTTTAAGTCACTTGTGCTAGTGCTTGCAGTTCCTGATAAAGTCTTTTTATTTTTATGCTCAGTCACCTTGAATTTTATCTCAACTTTAGGTAATGAATCTCCCAACTCTGCGACCTAAAAAGTAGTTAATTTTGCAATCAACATCTCTCTATTAAAGTTCATCGTTAAAGGTATGATCTCTTGTATATCTTTCACTTTAGTTTTGTAATAGGTTTCAAAGATCTAAGAATATTTGTGATCACTTATTCTTCATTGTATGTGCCTCTAGAGTTTCTAATCCCAATAAACACCTATGTGACTCTCTATACATATGTTCTAATGTTCTCATCATCTCTCATTTTTAGATTTTCCATCCTTGTCTTTCAGTTTTGCAAATTTGCCTTCTTAGTAAACTTATCTCCTTCATATAGTGCTTCCAATCTTGACCAAATTCTATATATAGAATCCAAATCTTTAACCTCTGTGAATTCACCTTCAGAGAGTGCACTAATCAGTGCTTCTCTGGCAATAATGTTATATGAAAATATATTATTTTCTTCATCAGTAGCTTTATCTATTTCATCCTCATCCTTCGTATGTACATCCTTCTTTTTAATCATCCAATAGTCAATTCTCAAGCATACAAAATGGGTTCTCATCTTTTTCTTCCAACTATCAAAGTTTTCAGGATCAAACTTCAGACTATCCTTCCTATAGAATGGCATCTTCATGATCACCTCAAGATGTTAAGGTTTCTCTCTAAGGACCAATAGCTCTAATACCAATTGCTAGGAATAACATACCACCAACACAATTGAGAGGGGGGTGAATCATTTGTGAAATAGATTATTAAACATTAAGCTTTATACATCAAAACTTTAATCCAAATGATAACATAGTAAATGCCAACACCATAAAAAAATCCCTTTTTATCAAGGAAACCCTATTAAACATAAAAATCAAATGGGAATTAGCACCCACAAAAGATGTACTAAGAGTATAGTATCCCTGGTAAAATATTTGTCCCTATTAGGAGCTTATTGATGCATTACAGTACATAGTCCTTGTTAAAGTATAGACCTTGTTAGGATTCAAGAGTAACAGTGGGCTCACTACCGAGACACACTTCCTAAAGAACATTAAATCCACCCTTAGGACTTACTATCTAAAATAAAAATGTATATGAGATATACAATCTAGTGAAATTTATTATAGAAACTATCTTTGTTGTTAGTAATAACTGAAAGGGGGGGTGAATCAATGGCCTCAAAAATTAATCCTTAAAACTTATAACCACAAATTATGTCTCTAGTTATCTTTTGTCCTACAAGATGAATTCCTTGAAATAATTATATCAATTTTCTACTTATCAGATTGCTTTGTAAATATCTCTTTAGTATGATTATCGATAAGCAATCATATATTTACCGAAACATAGTAAATATGTAGAGTATATCGATAAATCCATAATTGCATATGTGAAATGTAAAACAGTAAAGTAATGAAACATAAACACATAACACATGGATTTTTAACATGGAAACCCTGTTATCCTATTAGGGGAAAAACCACTGGGACCGGTACCCCAAATTTTCACTCTTCTGAAGTGAGCTCTATTAGGAGCCAGCCCTGTTAAAGGTTACAAACACACTATTAGGTGTGACCTTGTTAGAGTATTTAAAAGATATTTTTTCACCTAGTATCTGGCATCTAATGCTACCATCCTTGATCAAACACTCACTTGGCTTGTTAATAGGTATCGGGCATATCCAATGCTACTTTTATGATCAAAATTTTTGATACTCCTTGGGATGTATCTCAATTGTAAAAGACTTTTAAGTCCTACTCAATTAAGATACTTGATGCTTCAATGGTTAAACTAAAACACTAATGATCTATTCATACATACAACTCAATTGTAGATTTTCAAATCTATTGTAAGTGCATTACCTCTATGATTAATATAATCAATTCTATGCCTTTGCTCCACACTATTCTGCTCTGTGATGTTGTCTCACTGTTCATCAGTGTCTACAGAATCTTGCTCTTTCTTTAGCTTTTTTATCAGGACTAAATGAAGACTTTCTTCTTCCTCAAATTTTCTTTAGCATCTTTCCTCTTTTCTATTTTATCTCAAAGAGATCTTCTTGCCAACTGGAAAAATCAGCTTTAAATCAATTACTTATCTCCGGCTTTATCTAGATGATTAAAACAATGATAAGTATCCGTTAAGTCTATTTATAGCTCTTGACAGCTAAGCATTTTTTCATTTTATGAACTCTTTGTTATGTCGATCAAAACTTTAGTTAGTCATCAGTGATAACTAATTATTCCTTCGATGTGACTTCAATTGTCATCGGGATCTCCGTCCTTATCTTTTTCATCGGGCAACACTATGACTTTGCTCGTCGGTAATGTTGAGCATTGGCTCATCAGGTAACACTGTGAATTTGCTCTTTAACTCTGTCCGTCGGCATGCACTTTGTCGGTGTATATAGTCACTTAGTGAATACTTGACTTATGTGCATTATTGATAGCATAGCCTTTGATTCATTGTTTCTTTAAAGTCTTTGGCAGTATTTCCATGACCATACAAATTATATCAAGTTGACATCAATAACAATATAATACATTAACTAATTTAATGCCTTGCATGATCATCAACTTAACATCTTCAAACATTCAATCAGTTACATGTCATCAATCTCTCCCTTTGGAATTAATGGGAACATACTACATTATCATACTATACTATTACTAATACAATATGAAATATACAGTTTCATCAAGCTTTCCTAATGTAACTATTAGAAACATCTGACTATCAGTAAGCTCAAATAGCTTTGATTTGATTCTTGCAACTTTCTTTCTGTCTTCAATCCCTTCACTGGATAGATGTAGAATATTTCTTTCTCTGATGTGATGTGTTCTCCTTGAGTGTCAAACTCTCTCCCTTTAACTGTTTTCCTTTATTGTGATGTCTCTTGTTAGCAATTATTTTTCTTGTTGTGTACTCTCCCTTTCTTGTTACTTCTCTCCCTTTAGATACTTTGATGGATATGATCTCTCCCTGATTTGATAATGGATATAATCTTTCTTTTTATCAGTATGATAATGATATATCTCTCTCCCTTTGACAGCAATGCCAAACAAACATTTTTTTCAAACAAACTTTTGACAGTGATGCCAAACGGATCCTTTCTATCCATAATATATTCCTTGAATTTCCCAATCCATCAGTAATAACTCTGATGCTTGGAGTAGATAAATACCTTGTTGTGTATAGATGTATCAATGAAGTCCATCTCTCTTCTTGCATCAACATGAATGATATTCTGATAATATATAGGTTGATGCATCCTTCTAGTCAGCTTACTGACTAGTAGACAAGGGTCTGACCCCTAGTCTCTTTCTCAAGTACTCAAATGCATCCTTGGGCAGTGGCTTGGTGAAGATATCGGCCAATTGTTCCTTTGATTTCACATACTCAAGTATCACCTCCTTTGCC
>MU226888.1:938843-949183 GCA_018584345.1 Thuja plicata | reverse complement strand
GCTACCATCCTTGATCAAACACTCACTTGGCTTGTCAATAGGTATCGGGCATATCCAATGCTACTTTTATGATCAAACTTTTTGATACTCCTTGGGATGTATCTCAATTGTAAAAGAATTTTAAGTCTTGCTTGGTTAAGAGACTTGATGCTTCAATGGTTAAACTAAAACACTAATGATCTATTCATACATACAACTCAATTTTAGATTTTCAGATCTATTGTAAGTGCATTACCTTTCTGATCAATATAATCAATTATATACCTTTGCTCCACACTGTTCTTCTCTGTGATGTTGTCTCACTATTCATTAGTGTCTACCAAATCTTTCTCTTTCTTTAGCTTGTTGATCAAGACTGAATGAAGACTTTCTTCTTCTTCAGATTTTCTTTAGCATTTTTCCTCTTTTCTCTTTTTCCCACCCACTTTTCCCCCATTCACAATGAATTGGGTTTGTCTCTTTATAGACATGATTTTTCTTTTCTTTCTTGATTCTTGGCGTGATCCACAATTCTTTCCAATTAGATTTAAAGCAAACTCCTATTTTATCTCAAAGAGATCTTCTTGCCAACTGAACAAATCAGCTTTAAATCAATTACTTATCTTCGGCTTTATCTAGATGATTAAAACATTGATAAGTATTTGTTAAGTCTATTTATAGCTCTTGATAGCTAAGCATTTTGTCATTTTCTGAACTCTCTATTTCGTCAGTCAACCCTTTAGTTAGTCATCATTGATAACTGACTATTTCGTCAGTGTGACTTCAGTTGTCATCAGGATCTTCATCCATGTCTTTTCCATCGGGGGACACTGTGACTTTTCTCATCGATAATGTTGAGCATTGGCTCATCGGGTAACACTGTGAATTTTCTCTTTAACTTTTTCCATTGGCGTGCACTCTGTCAATGTATACAGTCACTTAGTGAATACTTGACTTATATGCATTACTGATAGCATATCCTTTGATTCATTGGTTCTTTGAAGTCTTTGGCAGTATTTCCATGACCATACAGATTATATCAAGTTGACATCAATGACAATACAATACATTAACTGATTTAATACCTTGCATGATCATCAACTTAACATCTTCAAACATTCAATCAGTTACATGTCATCATTTGCTTGGTCAGTTCCAATGAAGTAACATAATCACAACCTCTACTTTACATCCAGTAAACACAAGCTCACAGCTTCCACAAATACATTTCCACTTTTCTCACTCTTCACACACACTTTCCAACAAGAAAAGCTCTCTCCTATATACCCTATTATAATAATCAATTAGGTTGTCCAATTAGTCTTCCCCAATGTACAAATGATTATATAACCCCTCGCTAAGATACACATGGTACCTATAACAAGTAAACATCAAATATAATATAAGATCCATAATCCATGCTCGCAATCTATAATATACGTTTCATATCTGATGTTGACCACAAATAGGTCTCCTCTAGAACCTTCCATAACATGCCTTATGTCATCCCTTAAAATTTCATAACCTAAATCCATATCACACGTAAGTTATTCTCAAAACATAGAGACTAACTCTGTCAAAGATAATTGTCACCGTCCAATACCCAATCTTCACTAAAACATTTGTAACTCATCCAATATACAATATTAAGCCTTGTGACCTTAGACATATGATCACAACATATCCTTATACATATCACCATCTTTGCTTGCTCTAGATCAATAGTACGGTACTCATACACTTGTGTCAATCATCAAGCAATAGTAATAACCAGTATGATCTTCCTCCATAGAAACATATGCTGACATCAATGAAATAACATGAATGTGAACAACAACATCATAAACCAATTCAAACATTATCTGTCAATTCTTTGAAATTCTGCTTTGATCAAACACTCAACAACCTTTCTTATTTGCTTCTCTTAGCTCAAATCCATGTTCTCCATAGGCTCTATTCTTCAAATGATGTTTAGAAAATTTATTTTGATTGACCTTATACTTCATTGTGTAAAGAAATGACATAGTTCCCAATAAACTCATATCTTCACATAATCCAGTCGATTAACAATCTGGAAATCATAGGGCATAGATTTTAAAGCTATGAGATCATAGATATAGGTTCCATAATATCTTCACATACTCTCCCTAAGCTCACAAGATCTTATTCCTCAAAATCAGGGGCTGGATAGATTTCTGATGTTTCCTTCCAATGCTCCCCCTAATGCCATGCTTGGCCATCTAGGTTTATGTGGCAATTTTCACATTAGGCGAAGACTCAGTAGAATCTACTGACTCTCCCTGAACCATTTCCTCACTTGATTCCTTTATCTTCCATACCTTACCACTATTTACATCTTCTACTTTCTTGAAATGACTGATAAATTATTCTGCAATACTCTTAACATCACCAGTACTCTTCTTTGTACCAATAGGTGGAGGACCACTTACGTTCTTAGTTTTGTTGTGCCTAAAAAACCTCACCATGTGTCCTGGATTGTTGCATTTGTAGCATGTAGGAGGTGGTTTGTTCTGATTAGTCTATAACTTCCAATACTTTGTGATGTGCCCAAATTTATTGCATTTGTAACATGTGATCTTAGCTGTTGTTCCTTCTCTATTGTAATCTTTCTTGGTTCTTGATTGATCAGGCTTCATGCATTCCGCCCTTTTGTCTCCATATGAAAAACAATTAAAACAATAAACAGTAAAGGGTTTGTAAAGAGCTTTACCTCTACAGTCTCTCTTCATGTGTCCAATCTTGTTGCATCCAAAACATCTACCTCTGAAAGGTCTAGTATGTTCTTTAGATTCTTCAAGAGTAGGTCTTTCTTCATCAGTCTTTGCTTCAGTCTTTTCTTCCTAAGTCTTTGAAAATTTATCTTCATTGAAGCCAACTCTAGTCATGTATCCTTTAGGTTTCTATCTATCTCTCTACTCATCAATCTTATCATTGCTTGTATGAAGTTTTACAATATGTTTCTTTGCCTCAACAAGTTCTCCCTTTATGATCTAATTATATTTCTCTAAATCCAGTTATGTGTTCTTCTAGTGATCAAGATCAATCTTCATTTGTCCCATCTGAATATTTGCATCTCTTAAGGTTTCTTCAATTTTGTGTCTATCATCCTTTTCTTTTTTAATCTCTCTAGCCATCTTAAGGGAAGTAGTTTCATGATCAAGCTTCAAAGCATCTTTCTCTTGTTCAAGTTTTTTTATTTGATCTGAAGTATCATTGTTTGAATCCTCTTTTATCTTATCCATAAGATCTTTTCTCTGACTCCTGGATAGTTCAAGTTGTTCCTTCAACTTCTTGATGAAACCTTCTATTCTTCTCAATTTGAATTTCAATTCACCATTCTCTTCTTTAGCCTTATCAAGGTCTTCAAGTGTTGCTTTAAAGTTTTCTTCCAAACTTTCAGAATCCATCTTGATCTCCTTTAAGTTGTTATACTTTCTCTCTAAGAGCCAATAGCTCTGATACCAATTGTTAGGATTAAGTAATACTGAGAGGGGGGTGAATCAGTATTATAGCACTTTGAAATTAAACTTAATAAATTCCAACTTAACCAGATAATTTATGAAATGAAAAGAACGCAAACAGAAAATACATAACTCATAACACCATGAATTTATTGTCAAGGAAACTCTGGCCAAGGGAAAACTCTGGTGGGGATGGTACCCATAAATATGTACTAAAATTATTATGTCCTTGTTAGGAGCTGATTATCACATTAGCACATTTCCTTGTTAGAGGAATACAAAAAACCTTGTTAAAGATATACTGAGCTCACTTCTAATACAATCAGAAATATGATTCTGTCACAATGATTTATATGAAATAACAATACAAGCATATGTTATGCTTAGGTACTTCCAGCTGTAGCTCACATCACCATCTATCTAATTTTGACATCATAATGCATTCATCTATTTGCATCCATATATTCCATCACATACCATACATGTCCATACTTCACTTCTCAAAGATCTCTTCCTATATATACATCATTATATGTCTAGTCGGCTTCCAATACATCACAAAATATAGTTAACACTTATATAAAAAGTAAATACCAAGTCGGCGATCATACAATATCAAAACATAGGTAATCCTCACTCAGAATCCAACATAGCACATTTGGACTCCACATTATACTCCCTCAATCATCGCAACCTTTCATATGTCATGTAGCACTGTTACTCTGTCTTTACATGTCTTCAACATACAATAACTTACTGCGATCAACACCAAATCACAAGTGATGTTAACTAAAATTCATATACATATCAAAATAGCTTCTCCTAAGCTCGCATGTCTTCATTCACCATATACTATGCTCGCTGACCAAAACTATAATGCTATACTTTGTAATTATACTTTCTGGACTTATTCATTTTGCAAGCTATAACTCAAAATGGTGTTTTACACCAAGCGATCATCCATACCAGATGTGTTTCCATAAATGAAAACCCTAAAGTGTTCTAGAACACTCTTGAATGAACCACTTGCCAACAAAGCATACTTTTGTTATCATACAACAGAGAGGAATACCCATCAGTTGCCTTGGCCTATGTGTGGTTGGATTGGATGTGTCTTAGGAGTGATGGCAGAGTTCACCTCTATTTATGTGTAGGAAAGAGATTTTTGTGTGGTGTTGTATCTTTTAGTGGTATCTTGTGACAGAGGCACACACATGCTTATCCTTATTTAGAAGTGATCTACAAAGTTAGGAAGACACAATTTTTATTTTTATACTAGTTTCCTTGCATGAGAAGGTTCTTAGTTGAGTGATGTTCTGAATGTACAAGTTTAAGTATAGACTTTTTTTTCTTGATTTTTACTAGTTTAGTTTACACAGTTTTATTTTTCGTATTTAGATAAGTGTTAATCTTTAGGTACAATTATTTTTTACCTAAAGTGCATAAATTAGGACACTTCCAGTTTTAGGTTGTTTGACTCATGTGAGATAGGGTGTAGTTTCAGTTCCTAGCCTTCTTCATCCATAAAATAAAGATAGGGGTGTGAGTGATTTATTTATTTTTCACTTTTGAGTTAGTGTAGTGTATTTCTTTCCAAATTTAAGGAAACAACAATTACAGGTTTAAGATTACATTATTGTGTAGCTTTTTGTTTGTTTTCCAGTGTGCTTTGTCTGTACATTCTAGTATGTGGAATCAACAGTTTTGGTAAGAGCTATTAAGTTTCCTAGTAGTTTGGTTTTTATTTCTAAGTGCAAAATTTGCTTACCATTATATGAAAAGTAACATGGGTATCAGAATGGATAATCTAAAATCTTCCAATATTTGGATAGATGGAAAGGGATGTTGCTTGTAAAAGGGAAGTATGAGAGGGTTTTGGTGGTAGTGATGCCTGAGCTTTAGTGATTTAAGTTGATCCATGCAAGTGAGAAGCACAAAGAAATGTGATAGGTTGTTGGGTGTGATGCCTAGGATCTTCCAGTGATTGGAAGGTTGATTTTAAGTTGAGTGAGGTGGGTGATTTATTTGAGGGAGTGACGCTCAATAATCTTCAATGATTGAAGAGACCTAGAATTATGAGAGGTGATAGGGTGGGATGCCTGAAGTACTCTACTGATTGGAGTATTGATCCACACCCATGATAATTTTATGATCTTAGTTTCTTCAACAGATCTAGTTATTTTTAAAATGTTCTAAGAGCTCTAAGTATGTCTAGTGTCACTCTTAGAGAGTGTGACCAATCTAGAGGGCACTTCCAACTCCACACCTTGGAAGTGTAGGGTGTAGATGCTTCTAGAGGAAGTTGTATTTTGGAGTTTTATTTAAATGAAGGTTACAGTTCCTACCAATCTTGTTCATTCAGCTAATCATAATAAGAAGTCACTCCAGGTTAAGTGAACCATACTAGTTTTGGTGGACCATTTGATCCCTCACATTTCAGAGAAGATAGTGAAGAAGATGTATGATACCTTGATCACTTTGTAGTAGAGTGTGAGAATATCCCACAAATTATTGGTAAAGAAAAATTAGTATCAAATACATGAGTGATATAGATATAATGGTTGATCACCTATGAAGATCGTGGAACTTCAAAATCAACTTGTTGCTTTTGGGTTGAAGGTGAAGGATGATAATCTGGTGCTCATAGGTATAAATGGGTTCTTTGCATCCGTGGTCTTATTTGTTCGGGGTGTTTATTCTTACAAGTAGCTTCCAATTTTAGGAATATTTTGGATGATTTTGTCTAAGAGGATACTATATTAGTATATTGGAGATAGTTTTAGCCTTAGTGTGGTATAGTCAAAACCTATCCCTCACTAGGAAAATGAGGAAAGGTGGTAAGAGATGAAGACTCTGGATGGGTTAAAAGGGTAAGGAGAATGAAATTTTTGTTGGACTATGGTAAGAAATAAGATTCAAAGGAAGTGTTTCGAGTTGTAAAAGATGGGCTAATATGCATCTTTGTATCTTAAGATGAAGAGAGCCAAGTAAAAGAAATGGGTGTTTACAAGGAGTGCATAAATTTCACCCAAAGCAAACAAGTTAGCATCTAAACTTGATATGACTTCCTCTGTTATTATATGTCTATCCACTAACATATGTAGACAATGAATCATCCAAACACATAACCTTCAACAAGATGTCATTCAAAAAAATTTAATAAAAGACCAAAATAGCAAAAGGATGGCATATAAGTGGAGTCCCAATGTAGAAATAATTGGGAATCCCATAAAGTCATGTCTAATTTTTGACAAAAATCAGACTCTACACACACAACTCTTAGCCACCCAAATCCAAATCAACCTAAGTGCACTTAAATTTTTTTCTTACTCAAGATAGAAGTTTAATCGCATCTCCAAAAGATGTCTCTTGATAAAGTTACACCCATATTCTATGACTTGCGATGTTCATAAACCTTTACTATCACTTTCAAATAGTGATTGTCATGGCTTCTTTGGATGACTACTATCATTGGCCAAACAATAATTATTGCTTTCATGCTGACTGTCACATGGCATTACCATGACTGTGGTGTTTGATTCTAGTATCCCTTCATTTATGTCCATAACCCAGTTATCTTAGTCATTTTAGGACTGCTACCTCTATTACTCATGCCAATATCCTTTTAAAATAATCACTAAACTTTAAGGAACAATCACTAACAATGATCCTCTTTGAAGGAGAATGGAACTCTATGAAGAGCATTCATAATATTTGAAGCACAATGACAACATTACATTTAGAATTTCATTTGCCTAATGAATATGACCATAAAAAATGAGAGGGCATACCATCCAAAGTTGTCAAATACATCAAAGACAACCCTTTACTATTTCGATATCTCCACCGTGTTTGTAAAATGAAAACTTGGAATCTAAAACTCAAAGTATGATGCATAACACTAAAACCATTTTTCGTTCTATATAGCATTTTCATATTTCATTTGACATACTACCTCTTCCCTCCTTGTATTCTCTGTTAATTTCATAGATGGTAAGGTAGTTGATAACATGAGACTAGGGCGATTAAAATTGGATGATCATGACAAAGTTAAGGTGAGAAACTTTAGGTGTCTAATGAGATATGCACAAAATGGATTTCTTGAAAAGGCTTTAGAAACTTTCAAGAAAATGCACTTAGAAAAATAGGAGCTTTGAAAAAAGCAAGTCCAGTTTGCGCATATCCTACAATCATCGTAAGAACAAACACCCATTCGCCTAGGATTTGGTATGTAAGAGCTAGATTTAGCTATTTGGGCAAGAGAATTTTTTCATAATTGATCATCCTTCTTTCGGGCAGGCATAGTATAGGAGTGTTATCCTCTACTCTCTGAATTATCATAAAGTTGTGAGAAAAATTATAATTTCATTCTTTCTGAATATAATCACAATATGCTCTTGTACTCACTATAGAAAAATAAATGGCCCAGTTCGGGCTCAATATTTTATTGTCAGAATTTTGAAAAACTACATAAATGTAATACTTATGTTCCAAAGCTATGCATAAAAAATAAGATATCCAAGCAACAGTGAGAAGTGCAAGTTACAACATTGAAAAATAGTATTTTTCCTTGCTTCGAGATGATGTGGTGGATATGGGCAGTGTTGGGATATCCAAAAATTTAATCACTGTTAAAAAAAAATGAGAGATTTGCAAATTCATTGTAGAAAATCGACTGGCCCAATTAGGGCTCAATCTTTTATTGTCAAAAAAATTTTAAAAAAATTATATAAACACAAGACTTCTACTCTGAAGTTGTGTATAAAGAATACATTAAAATTATATAAAAATATTCTAAACCTGTGCATAAAGAAACAAGATATACATGCAAAAGTGATGAATGATTACGACATAGAAAAATGGTAGCTCTTTGTACTTTGGGATTATATGGTGGATATAGGCTATGTTGGGATATCCAAAATTTTATCACCTTGAAAATTCATGGAAGATTTGCACAAGGGTGAGAGAATTAGCAACGGAGATCTACACATAGGTGATGGAATTTGCAAGGGAGATTTGAATCTTGGGGAAGGAATTAATAAGGGTGATTTGCATTTGGTCGATTGGTTAGTAGAGGGATTCAAATGCTAACGTAATTTATAATTTGATGGAGATGTGGGTTTAGGTGTTCGGTTACTAGGTCCTTTTGGAACATATTTTTTGCAATGGTGATCAGTGAGACAGAAATTTATCTATGAATAGCAACAAATGGAACCTGTTGTTCATAGGTTGTTTGCCAAAATGGTGAGTCCTTGTGATTTGAAGTGAATTGTTGCTAAATCTACAAAGGGAACATGTGAAAAGTTTATCTAGCTGAAGAACTCTTATCGAGATGTAACAGTATCATAGTAGTTAGTGTAAGATAGTAAGACTTCCTAGTTATTCAATATTGTCTTAAATTTTTAGTTCAAACTACTGGGAAAAATGTGAGAAAAAGATTTATAGAGAGGACTTCTATTGGTGGAGGCCCTAACTAAACCTTTGAAATATATATGCATAAACTAGAATGGTAAAGGTACAAAGGAAAATTTCAATCATCCATCTCATATATATATATATATATATATGAAGGGGACTCCCCTTAATACCACTCAGCACATGACAAAAACAAAGAGAAACAACAGAAATTTGCAAGAACAAAAAATTGGCTTCTTATTGGCTCCACAAATGTGGAATTACAAACTTCAAAATTACAATATCAAAAGCCACATGGGCATCCCTTACAATAATCTGTAGGACAAAGCCTCCAATAACCACCCAGAACTTCCCTAGAAAACACCACGGGCCTTCCTTAAATAGGCAATTTTCCACCGCCCAAGAAGGTTCCAGAAATCTAGCCATTAAGGTCGACTACCCTTAGCATTTAATTATTTTTCACTTTTATTACAAAATGTCAGCTTTAAATATTTACAAAACAAGAGATTAGGTAGCCCAACTTCCGGAAGCCATAACTTTTGAACCGTAGCTCCGTTTGGCTATTATAACCACTTTTCGGAAAGGGGAGATTGCGCTCTACAGTGCTTGACTCATAAAGTGCTAGTCAGTTGGGGGTTTGACCTTGATCCGGAGCCTTTAAGGTCCTAAAAAT
This sequence comes from Thuja plicata, assembly GCA_018584345.1. Taxonomy (NCBI): domain Eukaryota; kingdom Viridiplantae; phylum Streptophyta; class Pinopsida; order Cupressales; family Cupressaceae; genus Thuja; species Thuja plicata. The sequence goes on along the minus strand of MU226888.1, from coordinate 939,634 downwards.
TCAGCTCAAAGCTTTTACACCCTAAAATCTCAACAGTAAATCCTTAATAACTTCGCCAATACAGATGATCTGGCAATGAAATTCAATAAGCATTCTTATATGACTAAGATGAACCTTCACCTGGAAAATTAGAACATTCTGAGTTCAAATAACCAACTTACTAAAAATAGTAAGTTTCCAAAAATAGCAGCTTTGTACAAAATAGACAAAATAGCCCTTATTGAATAGAAAAACACATATTTTTGGGTGATGCAAGATTACCCTTACACCCAGGATGCTCCCGCATCAGACACACAGGGTAATTTGAGAAGTGACACTGTCACGTCTCAGGTGTGCAGAGAAAAACCAAGACGGTTGACCTCCTCCCTTGTCAGCCATGATGAATCTTCAACAGGTCATCCTTTCCACTTGACCAAATATTCTTCATATTTCTTGTTCCTTGTGCTTCTACCAACACGACTATCCAGTATGTCTTCAATCTCCTTGGTATCTGAACTACTTGCTGGAATACTCCACTGTGCCGCTGTGATCTCATCTTCAACACCTCCTTCATGATACTCTATCAAATCTAAAATGTTAAACACTGGTGAAATATTTATCTCACTAGGCAATTCTACCTCATATGCATTTCCTGAATCATGCTTCTTCAGTATCTTACATGGTTCAAACTTCTTCATTTTCAACTTGTTATATGTACCAACTGGAAATCGCTCCTTTCGCAAATGAACCATGACTTCATCCCCAACCTGAAATTCTTTGTGTCTCCTTTTCTCATCTGCCTTAGCCTTATA
>MU226888.1:896384-926927 GCA_018584345.1 Thuja plicata | reverse complement strand
TCCTTGCTACATCACAACCCCGACATTTCCAACGGAATCCACCACCTCCGGGAAGGGCACTTATAATATCAACATACTTCCACAAAGGAGAATTAGAAGGGGGTTCTACTATTGGGTCAATATTGCGATTGCCTACTGAGGAAGAGGTAGATGCCATTGTAGTTCGTTTTCCTATGGCAAGAAATTTGTATACATATTCAATATAATAATAAAATAAGAGAATGAAAAATTCTGGAAAATAATGGACAATGAAAGAGAAATGAAAATAAAATGAAATGCTTAAACAAAAACAAAAAATTGAAGCAAATGGAACAAGGACTTACCTCTTCCACTCATTGTAAGCTTGCAAAGGTGTAGAAATGAGGCACAATCACTTGAAGAAGGTCCACAAATCAAGTTTTCAACTCCTCCTTGCACAACCAAGCTCTTGCTCAAACACCTATCTCCTCTTGCTCAAGACCAATTAAGATGTTTGCACACCACAAATGAGCATTAGAAGCAACAAAAATGTCTTTAAACTCACCTTTTAGGGTTGTGGACGCCAAATTTTCATAAAATTTGCAATAAAATCACGTTTTAAGTGAAACCGCGAGTCAAATTCGCGTCAAATTCGACCCAAATTCGAGTTTTTCGGCGAAATTCACCCGGGTTCGAACCACAAAATAGCATTTTCAAATTTCGTTTGAAAAAACCGAACCCTGCCTGGAAAAAGCGAACCCACAGTCGAACCGGACCCGAATTTCGGACCGGTTCGAATTTGGCAGGGTCCGGATGGGGCAGGGGCCGAACCCAGTATCCTAGGTATTTTCCAATGGCTAAAATCAGAGATACACAATTTTATTATACCTTGATTACCCTAGACGACGGTTTCAGATAGTTTACCATAAAATTTCCATATCTTAAAAAATATACAATGAAAATGAGAAAGAGTGGATTAAAATGAAACTATATTAACTATACTATCTCTTCCAAATGAGTGCTGGTCAAAATAACATCATATAAGGTCATGCAATTCGCTACAGCAGTCGTAGAAATGGAAAAATGTGTAACCGTTTGTAAGTTCTCTATTGTCACCAATCCCAAGGTTTGTAAGTTCTCTATTGTCACCAATCCATCTTCACAAAAAGCAAACACATTTCCAATGGTGCCAGACAATCTATGCAAATAAAATAAATCATCCAAGTTGCACCAGCCTACTATGATCTTCATCATCCAATTTCTCGGGATTCTATACAGTTAGAAACCAAACCACTAAGGTCAACTCAAAACCCCTAGTACCTCTCACTGCAGATAATTTTGTGGCCTTCCTCTTTGAAGGGGTAGAGCCCTACTATAACTGGAGAGGTTACCTTCACAAGTTCAAGAAGCAATGTTTCGATTTGATCCAAGATTATGTCTTGCTCAATATATTTGGTCATTACAATTGATGTTATTTAGCCCAACTGTCAACGGTTGAAGAATCACATGGAATATTATTTCAAATTTCATAACTTGGACATAGATAGTGAAAGATAACTAGGAATACATCTCCCTGAAGGTACCATATATTATAGAATGCACTAAAATCAGGTTTTCTTGTTCCAGTTATAATATATTTCTGATACATTTTTCTTTGGTTAACGTTCATCAATATCCATTTATTGTTAACATTGATTCCATATGTATTACATGCCTAGATGATCATTGTTTGGAGTGATGTCCTTCACATGCCTCCTAAGGATCCAAACAAGATGTGATATGCAAGCATGCAATAAGGATCATCTATTGGCATTATTATTTATAGAACATTTCCTAAGGACAATCACAAAACTTATTGTCATATTCAATGCAAAGTAAACTAACTAATTCAAGAAAAACTGTTGATAGAGGTGAATGCAAATTAGCCTACTATATTGGGGCAGTGATTTAGAACTCCAGAAAAAGGCATTTGAGCCAAGTTCAAAAATAGCCATATGTGTGAAAGACAACAGCCATATGTGTTGCTAAGCTTTATGATATAAATTCAAAACTGCTTGAAGATAGAGGTTTCCTAGAGACTCTCAAGGATTTGATTTTTGACATCAATCTAATGGTTGTAACAAATGTTGTGGAAGCACTGGAAGAGATTCAAGAACACAGTAGAAAAATGATATTTGAAATTATAAGTCACACACTTTTTAAACTCTTGGTAGCTCTCAATGAGTGTACTGAGTAAGTTTCTTTAGCATACCTGGTTTTTTACTTTCTTTGGTAGAAGTTATTTTTGGAAGTCCTGTAAAATAACAAAAAGAAACATACCAATCCATGGAAAGATCTGAAGTTAGGATCACGGTTGTAGAATGCAGGAAACCTAATCTCTTAACATTTCATCATATCGAATGGGAATTTTCTTGGCATTTTTAACATACTGAACATATTGTCAAAAGACAACATTATCTGCAAATGTAATTGAGAATATTGTTCACCAAAGCCCAAGGCAATAGTAGCATCAGGGAAAAAGGTGGAGGTGCTACTGGTTTTTAACCCCATTTTGTCTGTAGCATAAAGTAGCAATGGGCTAGTCTATATATCTGTTTAAGATTATTATGTGGCTTTCTCTATGTTTTGACAATTTCTTTCAATACTTCTTGGATTGTTGTCTTGGCACCTCAAAACTCGTGTGAAAATCATGAAGGGACACATCAAAATAGTGGATTGAACCTACAAAGGAGAGAGTAACTCTATTTCTCAACCTCCATCCTACCATCATGACTTCCTTTTACATTCAAAATCATTGTTGCTTCACATCTTTGTTGATCATGATATTACTTATGATCCCTGCTTCTCATAATTCTAGTGCTACCTTTCATTGATCCCATTGCTCTGATAGTGAGCTTCTATTTTAACAAGATTGTTTAATAACATTATTCCTTGACAATGCCCTTCTCAGTGGCCATCTTATGAGACAGTGTAAACAATTAAGACAAAGTTAATGCAATTCTTAAATACAGTGGTATTATTATTGTTCATGGTTTGATCATTGTCTCTATACATACTATAGCATTGCCTTCAACTTCACGATAGTTTATAGTATGCATATGTTTCCTCATTGGCACTAACACATATGGATGTCATCGCAACTTCATTTCTATTTCACTAAAAATTACTGTATTCAGGTATTGTAACAGCAGCCTCCTTGAAATCAGTCAAAACTCATGAATATAGACATCAAACTTCAAAGAATAGTAAGCATCCTTAGAGGCCAATTAAAAACTTAAAGGGAAGAAAAGAAACCTTTCTAAAACAATAGTTTTTTACATCTATCCCTTAAACATTTTCTTAATTTCTTGTGAAAGGTAATGTCCTCATCACAAAACAAAGTTAACGATCTCCTTCAAGCAGTGAAAAGGGCCCTAAAAAGAAGAATGAAATCCTTTCAATAGAGCGTGGATAGAATAAATGGATAATAGACCCTCATTACAATGAATGAATGATGTGACATTAAATGCTTCCTTTCTTAGAACAGTTCATTATCCCAATAAATAGCAAAAGGGTTTGTGCTATAAAAATCATATAGACCAAACAATGAATCATTTCTACTTGGTAACAATGATGGTGATTTTTCTTCTATGTAACTCATTGCCCTTTTGAAGACTCGCTATTTCATTGCTTTTTAATGCCTTTATTCCTTAGGAACATGATATTCATGAATTAATCATGTTGCTCTATTCATTAAATCTGCTATTACCTTTGTGATATCTACTGTTATCTATGAAGACTTCCTTTTCTCACCAAGTTTTCTATTGTTTACCATGAGATCTATGCTTCTCTAATAGAAATTTGTTGCCCTACATCAAATTTCTCTACCCTACAACTAAAATCCCTTTGTATTTTCTCTTACACATAGAAAATATACTCCTTCCTTTCTTGAAACTAGTGGTCATGTTGTTTCTACTACTGAATCTGTGTCCCTTTGCTGAGAATGTTTTGTTCTTATCAATGAGCTTGTTGTTCATTGCATGAAATCTGCATTTCTCTTATTGAATATGAATTTCCCTTGTTCTCATATAGAAAAATGCTCCTCTTTACCAGTCAATCTTGTTGCTATGGCATACAAATAGTTGTTCCTTCTTGTAAATTGATCCTTGATAAACATTAATAGTAGCAGCCATCCCAAATATGGCAGGATGACTCATCATTGCTTTTGCAAATGTAAGTTGTCTCCATTAAAATCTGTGTGGGACTTAAATTGGACATTTTCAAAATTAATAATTGTAAATATATTAACAAGATATGTTTGTGAAGGCAGAATTTGAAATGACTTTGGAAGCGGGTAGCTCCTAAACAACAACTACAAGCCTAAATTTCATTCAATCTTGTTCCTTTTTTCTGGTATGTAGGATGTTGCTGATGAACTATAACTGATTGAATGTTTGAAGATGATAAGTTGATGATCACTGAGCTGCATAAGTGAATGCAATACATTAAATCAGTTAATGTATTGTATTGTCATTGATTTCAACTTGATATAATCTGATTGTTCGTACACATATTGTCATAAACTTGAAGAGACCGAAGAGACAAAGTTTATGTGGTCGGTAAAACATAAAAGTTCAGTATACATTGAGTGAAAGTAAACACCGACGGACAATGCACACCAACGGACAATGAACACCGAGCAATTCACAGTGTATACCGAGCACCACAGTAACCAGGCAAGTGTTACCTAGCAAGAGCTATTTACCGAGCATATCTGAAGTTGTTACCGAGGACAACTGGAGTCAATGACCGAGCTAACTGGAGTTGATGACTGATCAAAACTGAAGTTAAAGAACGAAAAAACACTTAGCTGTCAAGAGTTATATTTAAAGATTGACTAGTTGATTGCTTTATTCTTAACGATCAGTTAAACTAAAGCATGGAATAGATTTAAAGTGTAGTTATCAAGGAGAGATCTATGGAATAAAACTAAAGCAAAGCTTTACGAGATAAAGCAAAGCATGGCGAGTTTTATAGATCAAGAAGTGATCTACGATAAAAACAAGGAGATTGAGCAGCTAATCATGTCTATATAAAGAGATAAGTAATTCATTATGAAGAGAGGAATGTTGAATATAATTCCGGTGAAGATAGAAGTCTTCATGCAAATCTGATCATACAGGCTGAAGAACAAAGCCAAGGAATTCTGCAGACACCAAGCAACAGAGGACAAAGCATTCATCGAGCAGAACAGAACAAAGGAAAAGAGCAAAGGAATTGAACGGCATATTGATCAAAGAGGTATTATTGGACTAACAATAGATCTGAAAAATCTGCAAGTTAAAGTTGTATTGTGAACAGATCCTTTAATGTTTCAGTTTAACCATTGATTCAGAAAATCTCTTAACCGACTGGGATTTAACCATCCTTATTGTATTGAGATACTCAAGAGTATCAAAAGGTTTTCTTTTTGACAACATAGTGAGTGCTAGGTCAAAAGATAAACTTTTAGCTTTAAATCCTCTAACAAGGTCGCACTTAACAGTGTGTTGTAACCTTTAACAGGGTTGGCTCTTCACCGAGCTCACTTCAGAAGAGTGAAAATTTTGGGTTACCAGTCCCAAGTGGTTTTTCCCTTAACAGGGTTTCCACATTAAAATCTATGTGTCAAATGTGTATTTCTTTTATTGCATTGATATTTTGTTTTGCACATTAAGTGATACTGGATTGGTCGGTTAACACTAAGTTTAATTTGCTGCTACTCGGTAAAGTCTAGAAAAGATAAACAGTATATCTTACCGAGCAATTTATATTTGTTAGAATTAATTATGGCATACATCTTGATGGACTGGAAGATAACTAGAGGATATTATATTTGAGATATAAGTTTTGGTTGGATAGTTTGGAATTATTTCTTTTATTGCAGATCTGATCATACAGGCTGAAGAACAGAGCCAAGGAATTCTGCAGACACCGAGCAACAGAGGACAGAGCATTCATCGAGCAGAACAGAACAAAGGAAGAGAGCAAAGGAATTGAACATAATATTGATCAGAGAGGTATTATTGGACTAACAATAGATCTGAAAAATCTGCAAGTTAAAGTTGTATTGTGAACAGATCATTTAATGTTTCAGTTTAACCATTGATTCAAAAAATCTCTTTATCGACTGGGATTTAACCATCCTTATTGTATTGAGATACTCAAGAGTATCAAAAGGTTTTCTTTTTGACAGCATAGTGAGTGCTAGGTCAAAAGATAAACTATTAGCTTTAAATCCTCTAACAAGGTCGCACTTAACAGTGTGTTGTAATCTTTAACAGGGTTGGCTCTTCACCGAGCTCACTTCAGAAGAGTGAAAATTTTGGGTTACCAGTCCCAAGTGGTTTTTTCCTTAACAGGATTTCCACATTAAAATCTGTGTCAAATGTGTATTTCTTTTATTGCATTGATATTTTGTTTTACACATTAAGTGATACTGAATTGGTCGGTTAACACTAAGTTTAATTTGCTGCTACTCAGTAAAGTCTAGAAAAGATAAACAGTATATCTTACCGAGCAGTTTATATTTGTTAGAATTACTTATGACATGCATCTTGACGGACTGGAAGATAACTAGAGGATATTATATTTGAGATATAAGTTTTGGTTGGATATTTTGGAATTATTTCTTTTATTGTAGATCTGATCATACAGGTTGAAGAACAAAGCCAAGGAATTCTGCAGACACCAAGCAACAGAGGACAGAGCATTCATCGAGTAGAATAGAACAAAGGAAGAGAGAAAAGGAATTGAACAGAATATTGATCAGAGAGGTATTATTGGACTAACAACAGATCTGAAAAATCTGCAAGTTAAAGTTGTATTGTGAACAGATCATTTAATGTTTCAGTTTAACCATTGATTCAGAAAATCTCTTAACCGACTGGGATTTAACCATCCTTATTGTATTGAGATACTCAAGAGTATCAAAAGGTTTTCTTTTTGACAGCATAGTGAGTGCTAGGTCAAAAGATAAACTGTTAGCTTTAAATCCTCTAACAAGATCGCACTTAACAGTGTGTTGTAACCTTTAATAGGGTTGGCTCTTCACCGAGCTCACTTCAGAAGAGTGAAAATTTTGGGTTACCAGTCCCAAGTGGTTTTTCCCTTAATAGGGTTTCCACATTAAAATCTGTGTCAAATGTGTATTTCTTTTATTGCATTGATATTTTGTTTTACACACTAAGTGATACTGGATTGGTCGGTTAACACTAAGTTTAATTTGCTGCTACTCGGTAAAGTCTAGAAAAGATAAACAGTATATCTTATCGAGTAGTTTATATTTGTTAGAATTACTTATGGCATACATCTTGATGGACTGGAAGATAACTAGAGGATATTATATTTGAAATATAAGTTTTGGTTGGATATTTTGGAATTATTTTAAGGCCACTGATTCACCCTCCCCTCAGTTATTCTAACAATTGGTATCAAAGCTTTGGTGCTTGGAAGAAAAGTTTAAAGGAACTAAAGCTAAAGATCACAAGATGAGTAAAAGGGATGTGCCTAAGTTGAACAAGGACAACTTTGCATCATGGAAAAGTAGGATAAGACTTCATCTATCTGGTATTGGAAATGATGTCACACAATACTTGGATATTGAATATGTTGCACCTACTGGACCTCTGACTGCTGATCAATTAAGAGAAAAACATGAACACAATTCTATGATGATAGAACTTGCTTCTTCACTATCTGATGCTGAATTTGAAGATGTCAAATCATGCACCTCTGCAAAGCAAATGTGGGACAAACTCAAGCTAGTACATGGAAGAGATGAAAATGTGCTAAGAGCTAAAGTTGAAAGCCTAAGAGGAAAGTTTGATGACCTGAAAATAAAAGGAGAGAACATCACTCAATACAGTTGTTAGTCGGTTCTTGAACCCCCATTTTCAAACTTTGAAAGTGATTCCTCCTAATGGTTTTCTCTTAATTTTCCTCAGTTTCCTCCCGGCTTATGTTGAAAATGCTTCTGTAAAGTATTGTTTGTGAAAAGGCAATGTTCAGATGAACTATTGAATCATTGAACTTCAAGCTCAAGTTCAAAGTTCAAATTCAAATGCAGGTTCGACAGTCTCAAAGTTCATGATCCAAGTTCAGAATTTGAAGTGCAGATCCAAGGGTCGAGTTAAGAACCATAGTCCAAATGTGTAGAGATCAGATTTGTGAAGCACAAATGAAGGTGGAAAGAGAATGGTTCAAGTTCCGAAATGTCCATGGTGTATCAAATTGCGTTGCTAATTTCTTGGTGAATTTCAATTTCCAACACTTCAAAGTGCAAATGGTTCATTTACTAAGTTATTAAGCTCACTGCATAACAAGGCAAGTTTCAATCAGTCAAATTTTTCCTAACTTGATTAATCCAATAAAAACTTTAAGATCACTGTGTGATGATCAAATACAATAATGATAGTTCCAGTGATGTAAAGGATAACAAGATTTATATGGTCTTGCATAGTGAGCAGTTCGAGTAAAAATAGTGAATGGAGTTCGGGTTTGGAGCTCACATAGATGAGGTAAAATCATTATGAGATATGCACGGGATCGGCTTCATAATCATCAAGATCCATGATCGAATCACAAAGATGACTCTATATGTTTGTCAGTGATGGAATCGAGCAAGATAAAGCGCAGTCCTATTGTGCTTGAGCATAGAAATGCATGATGAGTGCCTCCCCCGACACCAAGCAATTAGTTACAGCCAGCTCGAGCATACTTTGTATTTGGGTTGAAGATGGCGAATAGCTACGAACCGTTTGACCAAATGTGGACACATGAAGAAATGAATGATTTGAATGTGAAGACATATCGCAGATGAACTGTCTGACAAATGGGGATGCATGGAACAATGAATTATCAGCGGATGTCATAGCCCCCTTGACTTGTCATCAATTTCTTGCACCATTCCCACTGGAACAAAGGCGCTGATGAAGGGGCTGCCCATCTAAGGAAGAGCACGAATTGACTATACAGTAATAAAGGAACCACAGGTGCTTCTATCATATGCTTTCCATAATGACGACTCCAAAAATGAAAAAGCATTAAAGCATTTGGCAAAAGAGAGGTCATGGAAATGAATTTAATTGCAGGGAAAACATTTAAGCCAATTCAAATTTCGCCATATGAGGAGTCAACGCACAATAATAGAGCCCGTGACAAGATTGGTATTCAGGAATGTTATTTCTGCATTTGTGGAAGAGTCCCCGATCCAAAAATATTGTCTGGAGTCTACTGGAGCCTCATTGTGCGACTGCTAATCAAACTCTACTCATGGAGACACAAGAGCAAGCATTACTGTAAGCTTGGGTTTTGAAGGAAACCACATATGTTTGCACAAATACATATCCGCATATGTTTGATTAAATTAAACATCATTATGGGTAGCGATAGTATCTATCTATTTTGATGGGAACTAAATCGATTCACAAGAAAAGTTCCCAATATGCTGATGTTCGAGCTCCTCCAACCCGCAAACTCATCCCAAGCTAAAATAGGTGATATCACTGTTGAGATTTGTCACATAGAAACTGCGCATCAAACAGTTCGACAAAATGCCAAAACACTTCGGCTTGGGGATAATGGGAGACGGGGTCAATACAGATCATCCGAGGAATCAAAACTCCATTGTAGCGGCATGAATAGAAGATGAACACATTCACAAGGAACAGAGATCTTGTGCAGAAGATACTAGAGACCAGTGTCAGGTTTGATCTGGGAAACAATTGAGAGCATGGACTTTCAGAAGATATAAATAGAGTGTCTCAGAGATTGGAACACGAGAAGGATATACAACCATATGAGGGACCCGTGCAGATGTTACAGAACAGTAGAATACCTCCACTTTCTAGAATGGGGATTATCTAGATGATACGTGCCAGTTGATGCATATGGATACTTGTCTCATGATAAAGTCTAGGTGGCGACAATTATTTGTGGGTTACTCTATTTTCAAAATTTTCCAAAATGGTATTTAAATGAGGATGCGGCCACTTGTCAAGGCCCTATTTCAAAGATCAGTTTGATAACTAAAAGGGAACCAATGGGAGTAAAGGATAAATATGAAACTAAAAGCCAGGCAGAGGTTCTTTTTCTACGGGAGTCTGGCGGCTATCATGGGAGAAAGAGGATGCTTTGATATGGAATGTAACAGGGAATGAAAGAGGAAATCTAATTTTGTTTTGCAAATTGATTAAAGATGTGTAGAGATGAAGTTATTTGTTGGTTATTTTATTAAGTATTCAAGAATAAAGAGAATTTTACATATCTAAATCTGTTGGTTCAAGTATATGATTTCCTGATTGAAATTTATCTATTGGTGATTTCAATCATTCTTAAATACTATTCTACATCACCTTTTGTTTAGAGTTATGTGTGCATCATAAGTCTGTGTACTTGGTGTCCCAACATACGCAAAATAAAATGTCGAGATCTTCTTTGCTTTTCTATTTTGGGAAGACTAAATAGGTGATCACCTGGTCATTTGTTTATTTTCTCTGAATCTTTTCCATTGTAATCGCATTCATTTCATAGTGATGATTGAATGTCTTCAGATTAAAGACATACTCTGCATTTATTTCACTGAATATTTTTCTAGGAGGGAGTTGTACCTCTCAATTCAGAGGAAGATTATCAACTCATGATAACTCATCCTTGACTGTTAGTCACAGATTGTGCCTTGTTTTTGGGTGATTTGAGTTAAGTTTTCTACATTTTTAAAAGGGACAAATCTGTTTACTAACAACAATGACAGAATCAAAGAAGTTGTTAATGCTATCCATAGAGTAGTAGGAGTACTTGAGGAAGAAATAGTTGCAAGTAAAATTCTGAGAACCTTACTACCTGTTTATGTTATTAGAGTATCTGCAATTCAAGAAATGAGAGCAAAAGCTAGTAACAATGTTACTCTTGATAGTTTTATTGGTAGACTTATTTCATTTGAGATGAACAACTATGACAACAGTGTCTTACCAACTATTGAGTCTGCATTCAAATCTTCTCTAAAAATAAGCAAATCTAGTAACAAACACACTATGAGAAATGATAGTGACAGTGATAGTGATGAACAAGAACTTGATGAGCTTGAAGCACTAATGGCTAGAAGACTACATGAAGGTAAAGGAAGATATAAAGGTAAATTACCATTGGTCTATTTTAATTGCAAAGAAATTGGACATTTTTCTGCTAGATGCCCTAACAAGAGAAAGGATGAAAGAAACAATGACAGATCTTATGAAAAGAAGTATGACAGAAGTGATGATTGAGACTACAAAAGCAACCGACACTCTGACAGAAGAGATAACCGAGATTACAAGGACAAAGGAAAGAATGCTTGTTACCTAGGTGAGAACAAAGCTAAAAAATCTACTACTGATTCTGATGAAGATGTTGAGGTAGTATTTGTCACTATGAAGGATGATTCAAAAAGGTATGTTGAAACTGCACTCATATCTAAAGTTAGCAAAAATGATGTCTGGATTATTGATAGTAGTTGTACTCATCACATGACTGGAGATAAAGAAAAGTTTGAAACTTTTGAATATTATAATGGTGGATCAATTAGGATGGGTAATGACTCACCTTGCCTTGTTGAAGGGAAAGGAACCATCATGTTGAATAATCTGATCAAATGTGAAAATGTATATTGGGTGAAAGGAATTAACTATAATTTATTGAGTGTTTCACAGCTAAACAACACAGGACACTGAGTTGCATTTGGAAACAAAAAGGCAATGATCTATAATGAAAAAGGAAATTTGATCGGTACTGGTGAACAAACAAAAGGTAATCTATTATATCTTGATGATATTGAGACCACTTGTTTATTGGCTAGAAATGAAGACGTTTGGTTGTGGCATAAAAGGTTATGTCATGTGAATTTTGACAACATGATTAAGATAAGTAAGAAAAGAAAAGTGAGAGGCTTACCGAGTATTTCAAAGCTCGACCATGTTAGGTGCAAGAATCATCAAAAAGGAAAAATGACAAAGTCTAGTTTCAAAAGAAAAACATACACATCTAATGTTATTCTAGATTTAGTCCATACCGACCTGTGTGGACCAATGAGAAAAAAAAGCTAGTATGGTGATAGATAATTTATTCTATTTGTTGAATATTATTCTAGGATGATGACTGTCAATCTGAAGCACTTAAGATGTTCAAATGGTATAAAGCTAAAGTTGAAAAATAAAGTAGAAAAGAACTGAAATGTTTAAGATCAGATAGAGGAGGAGACCTTATTTCTAATGAATTCACTAACTTTTGTAATGAGCATGAGATTACAAGATAGGTTTCTGCACCAAGAACACCACAATAAAATGAGATTGTTGAAAGAATAAATAGATCAATTGTTGATTGTTCTAGAACACTGATGATTGAAAAAGGCGCCACACAAACATTCTAAAGAGAAGTTGTAAGTATTGTTGTCTACAAACTAAACTGAGTTAAATTGAAGTAATACACCAATAAGACACCATATGGGCTATGGTATGGATACACACCAAATGTGAGTTACTTTAGAATTTTTGGAAGTCAATTTTATATATTCAAAGATGATAGAAATGGGAAACTTGAATCTAAAAGTGATGAAGGAATATTTCTAGGGTATTCTACTAAAAGAAAAGCTTATAAATTTTTGAACAAATCTTCTAACAAAATCATTGAAAGTATAAATGTTAAGGAGGATGAATTTGTTGAGAAAAATGATGAGAAAATCCAAAAGGAATCAAAAGGCTACAATATATTTTTCTACATTTAAGAACAAGACACCTTGCCCGAGCGACAGGATAATGCAACCGAGCAATAGGCTGCACACACCGAGAATCAGGAAAATACTCACAATGTTGAACCGAGTGATAATGAAAATCAAAGTGAAGATCAAAATGAAGAACATAGATCTGAGCCTGTACTTTCTAAATATGTTAGAAGACACCATCCACAGGACCAAATCATTGAAGACAAAAGAGCTGGAATGATAACAAGAAGTAAGTCACTTAATAATAGATGTTTGATTTGTGATTTTGAGCCTAAATCTGTTAATGTTGCACTTTAGAATCAAGAATGGGTTAGTGCAATGAATGAAGAGATTGAAAAGATTGAGAAGAATAAAACATGGACATTAGTACCTAGACCAAGTGACAAAAATGTCATTGGCACCAAATGGATTTTCAGAAACAAACTGAATGAGAATGGAGAAGTCACAAGGAACAAAGCAAGACTAGTATGCAAAGGGTATGCACAAGAAGGAGGTATTGACTATGGAGAAACCTTTGCACCCATTTATATACTAGAACGAGTAATAATTCTACTTGCTTATGCTTCTTTTAAAGGATTCAAAGTATACCAAATGGATGTTAAATCTGCATTTCTGAATGGAATACTAGAAGAGGAGGTATACATTGAACAACCTGAAGAGTTTGTTGATCCTAACAAGAGGAACATGGTTTGTAAACTACAAAAAGCCTTGTATGGATTAAAACAAGCACCGACAACATGGAATGAAAGACTTCACTCTTATCTCATTAGTATTGGATTTGTTAGAACAAGTGACAACAGTAATCTATATTTGAAAGGAGATACTAATGATAAAGTTTTGATTGCTGAGATATTTGTTGATGATATCATATTTGGAGGTAATGATATGTTATGCAAGTCATTTGCTGATGAAATGAGAAAAGAATTTAAAATTCAATGTTTGGAGAGATCAAATTTTTTCTTCACCTACAGATGCTACAACAGGATGAAGGCATCTACATCACACAATCCAAATACATAAAAGAATTTCTGAAGATATTCAAGATGGAGGACTCCAAACCAATTGGAACACCTATGGCAACGGGATAAAAATTAACAAAGGAAGACAAGACAACCAAGGTAAATCAGACCTTATACAGATCTATGATTGGTAGACTAATGTATGTTGTACACACTAGACCTGATATAGCACATGCAGTTGGTATAGTTGTAAGATTCTCTGCTAATCCTAAGGAATCACACGTGACTATTGTTAAAAGAATTTTGAGATATCTGAAGAATACTAAAGACTATGGTTTGTGGTACAATAAAGAAGTAAAATTTGAGCTACAAGTTTATACTGATGCTAATTGGGTTGGAAACATAGATGATAGAAAGAACACAACAAAAGGAGCATTCTTTATGGGTGACAGACTTGTCACATAGATAAGTAAAAAGCAAGGATGCATATCTAATTCAACTGTAGAAGAAGAATATGTGGTTGCTGCTGAAAATTTCTCTAACATTGCATGGATCAAGCAATTGCTAAAAGGTATTGTGATGTGTAAATTATATCTGCAAGTATTTTGCACACAAACATTCAATAAATCATTATATCCAAGGTTAGTAAGATCAAATCAATGAAATCAATGAAAAACCTAAAGAAAATGAATTATTGCTTCATAGACATGAAGATCCTACTCTAATTTGAAAATTACTCTCAAATTAAGCATGTTAGATCATATAATTGACAATCATGAAATGGAAGATTCATTAAAAAAATACCTAAAATGCTCAAGAACATGTTCAATTATACATCATTTAGATCAGATTCTATAAATTAAACTAGATTAGCATGCTAAAAAGATGAACTAGATTAGCTAGAATGAAATTGACATTATATCTATGCTTAAATTCTCTATTCTCCTATATCAAATGAGCTTAGAAAGGATTCATTATATAGATATTTCTTGGAGGGAAAAGACTTCAAATTTGAATTTGAATTCGACGGTTGAGATACATCCATGAGGGATGGTTGAGATGCAAATTTGCTTGATCCATGTGATCACCTCTCATTAGTTAGAAGTTTGACTTTTGAGGCATGTTGAAGGAATATTAATAACTTGAATTAATTAATTCCTTTTAAGTAATTTCCTTAGCCATGTATTTAATTTTTTGATTTGATTTAATTCATTCAAGGTTAATTGAAGAATTAATGACTTTTGATGAATGCCTCTTGGTGAGTGATCTTGGATTATTGATTTTTCATGAATTATATACTTAAACCGATCTAGTTTAATTATATAATTGTGATTAGCTTTAAATTGGTAGTCTTGATTAGGACCTGGGGGACTTAATTTCAGATTAGGTCTTCTGAGTTTATCATACCATTTTCAAGTAAATACATTTGCCCCTCTTTGAATTGATATGCGATCAGCGTGTTGATTCAAAGAACATCTAGTCGTTGACTAGCAATCGAATTGTTGGATATGAAGTGATGCAACTACTCTTTGATTAGAAAACAATTCTGAAATTGATTGAATGAAACACGATTGAAGCTATTGAATATTCTTGATTACTTGATAAGATTAGTGTAATGACCAATAGATCAATTTGATGTGAAGTGATGAAATTGATTACCTGTCTGATTGTTGAAGATAATGACACCTAATCAATTTGATATGAAGCGATGAAATAGATTACTTTTATCATGATGTCTGAAATCTTGATTCGATACTTAGTTTGATGTGATGTGATGAAACTAATATCTCCAAGACATAGTTCAGAAAGATTGACTAGACAACCAGTTTGATGTGATGCAATAAAACTGATTCCCAGAAAAGATTTGAACAAATGATCAATTTGATGTGAAGCGTTGAAACTGATCACTATTTGAAATTTTGATTGATTTAGATTAAAATACTATCAATTTGATGCAGTGCGTTGAAATTGATATCTCCACTGATGTTTAGAACTTGATTTTTGATAAGAGCAAACAATTTGATGTGAAGCGATGAAATCACTCATTCCAAATTTGATAGTGTTGAAACTGATTTGATACCTGATAAAGATTCTCTAGCTATTTTAAAGTTGATTTGTTTGATCGATCGCAGATTCAAGTTAGATTTCTGACAATGCCCCATTTGTTGAAAATATTTGGTAATATGATCACTTGATTTGATTTGATTGATAATGCTCCCTTGAAATCAAAATGGACATGAGATTGGGTTGATTTCCAAATAAAAACATCTGGATGAGAATGATAAGCTTGGAATGAAGATTTTGATTCCAATAGAAAATATATTGGTCAGAACCATGAAGAAACTACTTCTCGTTTGGTCAAAATTGGACTCAGTAGGACGAAGTTAGAGCCAAAAAGGTGCAATAGATGAGAAATAGTTGTGGTTAAAAATTTAAAATTAAGCTCCCCCAAAATGAGATTAAATAGGGTAATAATTCAAAACTACTATTCATTTGAACTATTCACTAATAGAGAATTGCAGAGCTCAGAGAGAGAATATGTCAATCCCCCTGCATGATCATTGATTCGAGACCTTCCGGCGACACGAGAGACCTGCCCACTACTCGCCAGTGGTATGTCATCAAATTCCCGCTTTGAAATTTTGAAATTCATGAATGTTTTTTCTTTGATTTTGCATGTTTTTAATATTTTTCATAGAATATCATTTGTGGTATGTAGAATAGTGTATGTTGTTTGTTTCATCATTTACGGTCCATATAATATCATTTCCCGCTAATGATATGTCATCTCTAGGAGAATATCATTTTCGGTCCTTTAGATATCCTGTCCCGTCCTTAAGATATCGTTTCTGGGACAAGATATCATTTTTGGTATGCAAGCCATCATTTTCAGTAAAATGTCATTTTGGAACTCTGAAATATCATTTCCGGAACAGTGAGCCCAAAATGCAGAGTCGAAGTCCAAAAACATAGAAAATTTGAATGTTTTAGCTAATCTAACCCTGTTAGAATAGCTACATGTTGAATACACTTGATTGAACATCCTTATTTTCCCCAATTATTATTCTGTAATATTTTTTCCTTTTGTATCTAGATAGATTTAGGTACTTTATAGACACGAGCACCATATCCATGAGTCTTGTCACTGATTGAGCAATTATCTGTTGAGGACCGCAGAGATAATGTCCATTGTGGTCTAGGATATTTGTTAGATATGCCCGAGTATACCATAAATCATGGTCTACTTACCGCTTTGATAGAGAGATGGCATTCAGAGCATAATACATTCCACTTTCCAACTGGTGAGATTACAGTTACCCTGGAGGATGTATGGTGTATCCTTCGTATACCTGTGATGGGCGAGCTACCTTACTATGACTCTACTGGGCGAGCATGTATAGATGCGTGCATGAGATTATTTTAGGATCCCTTAGTGGTAAAGCAACACATCACTTGGGAGCATCTGGAGAGATAGTGTCTCACATTTCCAGGTGTGTTAGCGGGTCTTATTGGTGGATTCCTTATTCCTGATAGGAGCGCACGGGGCTTTTCTGTTGGATGGGGTCGATTGCTTGAGAATTTATTATAGAGTCCATGCAGATTAGCCTGGGGTACCTGTCTCCTAGCTCACCTATATCATGACTTACATCAGGTGGTCTATCAACATGATAAATCATTTTCAGTTGGGTTGATACTTTTACAGATATGGGCTTGGGAGCATATCCCAGTTACGCAGCATGTTGTAGCTCGATCTCGACAGGAAGGTTATACCTATGTGTACATGTATGTTGGAGATATGGTGCAACCCCGCCTGGGAAACTTGGAGTATTGGAGAGGATCATTAGATGATATGATAGTTGTTATCTAGCATCCTTACTTAGATTGTGAGGAGTGGAGGAGCGACAGGTGAGAGATGCCATTTGTTTCCACATAGAGATTACTAATTGGTCGTACCATTTATATTATTGAGAGATTCATAGTTACTTGTCTTATGATAGTACGGTATGGCACAGCCTATGCCCCAGGGCATGGAAGCTTATGCTAGATCCTGAGATGAGCAAGCATAGTGGGTGCCCTGATTGAGATATGAGACTGCTTTGCTTGAGCATCAGCGATTAGTTCCTATTATATGGGATCCAACTCCAGCTATTATAGATGTTGGTATGACTCTTGATTTCTCAGCATACTTTATACGACATCCGTTTCCTCAGTTGACCTCTCCTGATGAGGCAGTTCTAGCTATGGTAGATGAGGGTGGTGATGGAGGTGATGACGACAAGAGTGGTGGGGTCATCAGGGCTACATCTTGCAGATGTTCTAGTAGCAATGATGATAGTGCAGGTAGAGGTCATGGTGGCCAGTTGAGACAGGTTAGAGTACAGATTGTAGGACCGACACCACCAGTGTCTACACAGGCACCGGCTACTTTACAAATTTCGATTACAGGGCAGGTTCCTGCATCATCTCAGATTCCTTCTTCTTCTTAGATTCCCTCTTCTTCTCATATGCCTTCTTCTTCTCAGATTTCATCTACACAGGGTCCTTCCACACAGGTGTTTACATCCACCCGTGTAAATACTTCACAGGTTTCACCCAAGGTGAGGGTGATGAGGTTAGGTAGCACAAGGATTCATCCAGGTGCACAGATTGGATCACAGATGAGTACCCCTCCTCCTCATCCAAGTACAGGGAAGATAGTTCTGACTGGTGTACAGGTACCAGGGCCTAGACCTATAGGTGTACCAACACATGGTACAAGTGATGCAGCATTGATTGTACACCTCCATAGAGACAAGGGTCAGTTACAGACGTGTATAGTTGTTTTATAGGCATAGTTGGCTAATAGAGATAGAGCCTTAGATGTTGCACAGAGAGATGTCGCCGCACAGTGCAACAGAGCATCATACTATCAGGCCACATATATTTTAGTAGTACCAGATCCTACAGCAAGAGTTACTCCTTTTTCACGGGCAGCAACACAGTCAGAGGGTGGCAGACCGAGTAGATCAGATGTTCCTCCCCGAGGACCAACAGGGGATGATACAGCTAGTCAGTCTTGATTGATTTGAGCCATTATTTACATTTCGATGATGATATATTGATATATCTGTGATCTAGCACCATTTTTGCTCAGTTTTGGATAATGTATCTCATGGACATTTATTTGATATCTGATGACATTCTTATGTTTTGATCTCACTGTATCTTTATCACTGATATTTTATGCTCTATGAGATGATTGTGATTATTCTATGAGCGCGTTGTTTTGATTTATGCTATGGATGCAAATGTATGGATGCATTTTATTTTTTATGTTTTTAATGCATAGATATGATGTTTAGATTAATGCTATGGGTGCATATGTATGGATTTTTAATGAAATGCAATGAAGATCCAATATGATGATTTTTATTTCAATGATTAAAATACTCAATCATAAAAAAATGATATCTTGTTGAATGTTTTGAAGTTATCTTTTCCCTCTTTTAGATGTGTGTTATGATAGCCTTTCACAATGTCATTTGTTATAAAAGTTATACAACTCCTAGAATGAAATGAAAATCTAAAATGAAAATGCAAATGCAGCTTCCATTTTCATGTCATTCATTTTATGCTTTTGTTTCATCGTTGAGCTTTTTGCGGACCCCATTTTTGACACAACCAACACTGATATGCAAGTAATCATGTTAGTATAAATATCACCATTCTTGAATATAAGTACATACAATCATCACTAGTGCTTAAGTGACTATGATAACATGAATATGACTTATGTAAAATGTTTGATTTAGCACAACCACCATGAATAATTGATTTATTCTGATGATATGAATACTAATTGAGTTTAGTTTTGATATTGCAGTTTGACACAAGCATCAAGATACAACAAATCATGATGTCTTGAGTATCAATTGCATTTTAACAAACACACAGCAAACAAAATACCATTTCCTCAATGTTCTAGTACAAAGACTCATGGAACATTTTTGAAAATATGATAATCAACAATTGATAAGGATAGCAACCCAAACTAACATAGGTTTTTTGCTTTGGTCTCAGAGTCAGAGCCTTTCATGTAGCTTTAGCTTTTTCATCATAGACCTTGTCAAAACCCAAAGTCAATCACAAGCATAAATCCAAGAAAATATCATGCCCCCTGTCTTCATGTTTCTAGCTTAGTAAAGTAGCATTGAAACACTCGAGAGAAGTATAATAAGCAAAAATCTGATAAAGAAAAAACATTCATCCAAAGAAAAAAATATCCCAACTCCCTCATTGTTTCTCTAGTACAGATACATCATAGAGTTACATAGAAGGTGGAATTCATGCAAGCATAGGACATGACTGATCATTTCTGTACTTGTGTTGTTGATTGATAGATTCAATATGATCATGTTGATAACATGATGAGTGTTTAGGAAACATTGTTTTGTTTGTTGATATGAGATGTGATTTGATCAGTGGTATTGAGAAATACTTTTTTTTGGTTGTTTTGGTTGGGGTGGTGTTGAGAAATACCTTTGATTGATTGATGTGGCATTGAGAAATACCAATGGTGAATTGATTGCCTTGAAGAAGTTTTGAGATTGTGTTTGTTCATAAGAAAGATAAGATTGGATTCCAAACCATGGTGGTGATAGGAACAAGGATATAGCAATCAACTAGGAATGTGTTCTTGCTTGTGTTAGCTCAAAGGTCTTGAAGCACTTGCTGAAGAGTTATCCCAGTTTTGATAGACAGAGCAGCAAGCTGACAAAAATGGAACATGTTTACTAGGTTTTCACCATTTGTAGGAATGTTATTTTTGCTACCAAGGAACCTATTTACCAAGTTTTCACCAAGGCATGATTTTTTTTTTTTTTAATTTTGATTTTTTTTTTCTTTTCTTTTGTTTTTTCAGTTTCTTTTTGTATTTTTTAGATTTTGAATTTTTCAGAATCTTTTCCACTGTACATAGCTATAGACAATAGCTTACGCATATAACCTCTTTAGATTATTTTTTTTGATAGGATTTGGAAGTGCGTCTCCTTCTATGGTAGCTAGCTGATAAGCTCTAGATCTGAATACTGTTGTGATTATGAAAGGCCCTAACTAGTTAGGTTCAAATTTGCCCTTCTTTTCTCTTTGTTGTTGATTCTTAGTGTTTTCGCGTAACACTAGGTCTCCCACTTGGAACTTACAAGGTTTGACCTTCTTATTATAGTATTTTTCCATTCTCTTTTGATATCCTTGTAAATGTTTGAAGGAATCTTGGTGTCTTTCAGCTAACAGTTCTAGATGTTGTAATTGTGAGACTCTGTAGTCCTCATCTGTGATTATTCCTTTTAAAGATACTCTCAAGGAAAAAATTTCTACCTCTACTAGAAGAACTGCTTCAGTACCATAAACCAAGGAATAAGTAGTAGCTCCTGTTGGGGTTCTGATACTTGTTCTGTAGGCCCACAAAGCTGGATTGATTTGAACATGCCAATCCCTTCCGGAATCATTGACAGTTTGGAGCAGAACCTTGAGTATTTTCTTGTTGCTAGCCTCTGCCTATACATTTCCCTAAGGATAGTAGATAGAGGATAAATGTTGGGTGATTTGGAACTTGTTGCAAAGTTCTATCACATCCTTGTTTTTGAACTGTTTACCATTATCTGTCACAATTGATGAAGGAAGACCATACCAACAAATGATGTAGTTGAGGATAAACAGTGAGATTTGTTTTCCTGTTGCTATGATTAAGGGTATAGCCTCAACCCTTTTGGTAAAATATTTCATTGTTGTAATAATGAACTTGTGATCATTAGAGGATGATGGGTAAATTTGACCAATAAGATCAAAGGCCCACTGTTGAAAAGGCCAGTGTGTGATAAAAGGTAACAATTCCCTTGCTGGTGCATGTATAAGATTGCCATGGATCTGGCACTTTTTGCAAGTTTTTGAGAATTTGACAGCGTCTTTCTCCATTGTAGGCCAATAATACCTAGTACGCAAGAGTTTCTTAGCCAAGGTAAGACCATTTGAATGCAATCCACAAATACCTTCATGTACTTTGTGTAAAGCGTTGTTAGATTCTTCTAGGTCTAAACATCTTAGCAAGGTACCATAAAAACCTCTCCGATACAAATTGTCTGTGATGATCACATGTTTTGAGGCTTGACGAATAAGGTTTTCTTTTTGGTTCTTGGATATACCCTCAGGTAAAACATTGGTTTCAAGATAGGTCCGGATAGGTCCATAGCGAGGGGAGTCACAACCTATAAGTTGTCAAACTAGCTTTGAGTCAGGATAGTTATAGGAGGGATAAGGTAAATCATCCACTAGGAATTCATATCACGCTTGATTATCAGATAAATCCATGAGAAACATAAGATCATCCATTGCATCGGCCGCTTGATTATTCAGTCTGGAAATCTACTCAAATATTATGTTGATAAAGTACCGCTTCAAATTATCCACCATTTTCTTGTAAGGCACAAGCTTATCATCTTTAGTTTGATATTCATCAGTGATTTTATTTATGGCAAGTTGAGAGTCACCATAGACATGTAGCATTGTTATCTTCCATTCTAGTGCCATCTTGAGTCCATTTACCAAGGCTTCATATTATGCAATGTTGTTAGTACACGGAAACAAAATTTTGTATGCCTTAGGTATAGTGTATCCTTGAGGTGATATGACTATGACACCTACTATAGAGCCATGTTGTGTGAATGATCCATCAAAATACATCTTCTAGGTATGCTCTGTAATCATGAGGATTGATTCATCTGGAAAATAAATAATCAAAGGGATATCACCTGATAATGGTGCACCTGCAAGTTGATCTGTAATAACTTGCCCTTTAATAGCTTTTTGTTCAACGTATTCAATATCAAACTCACTTAGTATCATCATCCATTTAGCCTAACTACTAGTTAAGGTTGCTTTGTTTAAGAGATATTTTAGTGGATCAATCTTTGCCACCAACTTGATTGAATGTGACATCATGTAATGGAAAAAATTTTGAGATGCAAATACTACTGCTAGCACTTCTTTTTCAATTGGTGTATAATTAAGCTCATACTGCACCAATGTTTTTTTGATGTAATAGATTGCATGTTCTTTTCATGTTTCATCTTCTTTTGCCAATAGTGCCCCAGTGAGGTATTAGTTGCTGAAACATACAAGAGCTATGGTTTTCTTGCGATCAAAGCCATCAAGATAGGTGGGTTTATCAAATACTGCTTCAGTTGATTAAATGATGTTTCACATGCTTCATCCCACTTATGGGTAATACCTTTGTGCATAAGCTTAGTGAACGGTTGAGCTTTATCAGCTAGTTGAGCAATGAATCGTCAGATTGATTGTAGCTTCACTTGCAATGATCACACCTAACTAATGTTTCTAGGTGGAGGCATCTCAATGATAGCTTTGAAATTTTCTGGATCAACTTCAATTCCTTTAGCAAAAACTATGTACCCTAACAGTTTTCCTGAGGTGACCCCAAATGTACACTTTTTGGGTTCAAGCGCAGTTTGAATTGCTCCATTCTGTCTAATATTTTTGCCAAATCTTATAGATGATCTTCTCGATGATGAGATTTTGCTAATGTGTCATCCACATAATCCTCCATGTTCTTGTGCATCATATCATGGAAGATGTTGTCATTGCTCTTTGATATGTTGCTCCTGCATTTTTGAGTCCAAATGGCATTACATTCCAACAAAACCTGCCCCATGGACAAGTGAAAGCTATTTTATCCTGGTCTTTAGGAGCAATTTTTATTTGATTATACCTGGAAAATCCATCCATTAAAGAAAACATCTCGTACCTTGTTGTAAGATCCACAATGACTTCTATGCTTGGCAAAGGAAAGTCATCTTTTAGACATGCTTTATTGACATCTCAAAAGCTAGTGCAGATTATGATAGATTTTTCATGTTTTGATACTAGAACGATATTAGATATCCATGCAGCATATGCAATGGCTCTTATAAAGCATTCTTTTAAAAGTTTGATGCATCTTTCTTAGTTTTTGTTTGACACATTTTATCCTAGGAGATATAGATTAATGATGCATAATCAAATCAGGATCAAGCCCCGGCATGTCAGAATAAGACCATGCGAAATTGATCTTCTTTGCTTTGAAGAATTGTGTAAACGCTTCCTTTTCCTCCTCGGATAACGATTGAGCAATATGTATGAGTTATGGTTTCTCCTCTGTAGCAAGATTAATTGGTTGAGTAGGTTTGATGAGCACTACAGACCATTCCTGAGAGTGATCAAGAAGAATATCAAGTTTCCCATCCTTGAGTGCCTCAGTAAGGTTTTCACTGTTAGATACATCATTTACTTTTCCTTTTTCATGATCTGAGACTGCCACAGAATGGTTTTCACCCTCGGATCTTTGATTTTTTTTTTGTGATTGGAAAACTTGATATCCTCCCTAGCGTTAGAATTCCTAGTGGAAGACATTGCAGGTTCTATTATATTAAGATAATAGGTGATAGCATGGTCATTGGGAAATATGGGTATATCCAAAGGTTCAGACAAGGTCCAATCAATTAGGTCAGGATACACAAGTTGAAGAGCATTGTTTGGGTTGGTTTTGCTTATGTCAAGATGTAGGATGGAATTGTGATCATCATGTTTGAATGGATCAACAAGTTCTATCATAGTATCTTCCAAAAGAAAGGTGAGACCAGGAAGCTCCTCACTATTCTCACTCGAGTCATCATCGATATTTTGGGAACCAAATTTGAATGGTCAAATACCTGAGCTTTGTCCTCCTTCACGTCTTGTTCTATTAAGATATGAATTTACTAGGATATGTTGGAACTCTTCAGAATCTATCAATAGCCCTGTATTGGCATCAATAATGCTAGATGCTACGATGTATTGTGGTTCTATATCCATGTTAGAATGATCAGCAGTATTAGAACTTTCTCCTCTCTCCATCTGAGGTGCATATTGATTAATGACATATATTTCTATATCCATGGTGGCATCAGAGAATGAATCCCATTCATATTTGTTAGAATTTGTTTCCATGGAGTGATCAAGGTCTAGAACATGAGTAGGTGTGACCCTTTCTCCCCAGTTGGGATGACGTTCTTCTTGTGTGTTAACTACCTCATCATAATGATGTTCTTGAATTTTAGTTTGAATACCATCAAGGTTTAGATTCTCTAATAATGGCATGCTTGTGTTTTCATCCTCATTTGTTTGAGTTACCAAAAATGAAGGAATGTATCGTTCACCTTGATAATGAGGATTTTCATCATGAATATATAATTACCTCTCATATGATTTTTGTGTGAATTCTTCTTCTTGCTTTGATTCCTCCATTTATTCATCAAAGATTGGCCCATCCTAAATGAGAGGTATTTGTGGTTCTTTAGAATATCCAATGCTTGTTTTGTCTTTAGGATCTCTGAATTGTTTCAAGATTGGTTCAACAAGACCCTCTCTATTGTTTCGTAAAGGTCCTTGTCCTTGATATCCCATATATTGCATAATAAAAAAACCACATCCATACTATTGAGTCGCAATGTGAACATGTTTGACATCATGATGAGATTCATCTTGATCTTTGTATAACCAACTTAACACTTCAACGTCCTCTTTTTCTTCTTCCACTGATTTTCCTTTTACAAAGGTTCCATTGAATTTTTTTTGTACTTTAGGTGTTGCTGACACTGTAGAAGATGATGGTCTCCCTTGTGATCTTGGTGATAAGGGTAACTTTGTTATAGAGAGTAATTGATCAATCTTATATTCCCCCATTCTGTTATCATGTAGTTTCAATTTCTTTACAAAATCTTGCAACAATGTGGAGTTTGAACTTTCTAGGGTTTGTTCTTGAGGAGCTTCTCTGTTGTGTGGAACCATTCTTTCATTTGATTGATGCATGTTGTTACAATATTGGAAGTAACTTATGGCAATTGGTATTGTGATCTCTTCCCCATTGTATGGGAATTTTAAGCATGTATCCAAGGTCTTCCCAAAAGAATATTGTAAGACAGTTTAAGATCAAGCACCTGGAACACCATATTTCTTTCCATAGGTCCCACTCTGACTGGCAACATGACTAGCCCTTTGGATGATCTTTCTTCATCATCATATGCTTTTATGGTTATTCTCTTCTTAGGATCAATATGTTCATCTGAGAATCCCAATTCCTTGATCAAACCTAGAGTGCAAATATTGAGACCCGCTCCTCCATCTATCAAGACTCATTTTACTCAATGTCTGTGAATGAGTACTTTTATATGTAGTGGCATGTTATGAGGGTGACTAAAGGCATTATCATCCTCTTTAAAAAAGGATAAATAGTGAGGTTTAGTCAAGTGTCCAACCATGGTTTGGAATTTATCTATGTCCAAATTGTTAGGAACATTTGTTTCAACCAAGGCTTTTTCCAAAATCTCTTTATGTGATGGAGAGAGTTTGAGAAATTAAAGAATTGAGATTTGTGCAAGAGTTCTTTGCAATTGATCAACCAAACTATAATTAAAAGAGAGATGATGAATTTTGTTTGATTGTGGTGGGTTTTGATGATGTAGGAAGTTTTGAAGAATCTCCTTTTCAGACCACTTTAGCTTGTCCTCTTGTTACTGCGTTAGAAGCTTCGGCCTTTTTCTTTTTGTTGATGATTATCACATTAACCCTCTAATATGATTCTTCTAGCATGTTGATAGTATGGTCATGAGGATACGTGTAGTTCACCTGATTACCTTTTGCATTGGATGACTCTACTTTCTCATAGTTAGGTAAAGGTGATTGAAAGGTTGTGTGATCTTTATTTCTTTTGTGACCATCCACTGTAATGACTTCGTTGTCAATCAAGTCTTGTAACAAATTTTTTAGTTTCATGCACTCATTTGTTCTATGCCCTTTGTTTCTATGGTACTCGCAATAGTGTGCATCATTCCACCATTTAGGTTTAACTGGTGGTTCATATGGTCTTGATTCTGGTAATGTGACAACCTTGTGAAAGACAAGATTTTGTAATTATGATGCCAAAGACTCCCCAAGAGGTGTAAATATCCATTTAGGAGTATATGAAAAAGGTGGCTTTTTCTAATTGTTGTTTTGATTAACCCACACATTAGATGCAACATTTGGATTCTTAGAAGGAGTAGTAGTAGATAAATTAAATGATGGTTGCTCCAATTTTACGTTGAGAGCATCTACTACCCTATCATTGACAACATTATGATTCTTATTCCAAAACTTTGATTTATCTTGGTTTCCATTGTAGTTTGGATTGAAAGATCCTTTAGTTTCATTGTAGATTTTAAGTTCACCTTTCCTTACCAAGGTATCTTCAATTTTGATTCCCATCTCAATCATTTTGTCAAATGTTGGAATGAATTGTAGTTGGATATAATGATTCAATTATGTGACCAATTTGTTCACAAAAATGTCCATCTTTTCTATTATTGGAATTAATCGAGGATATCATGCAAAAATTCTTCTCCACCTTTGTAGAAAAGATATAAAAGGTTCACCAACTCACTGTTTGGTGTTTCACAAGTCAATCATAGTAATAGAATGTTGAATGTTGTATGATTAATTTTTCATGAACCATTCTACAAGTTCTTCAAACATTTTTATTCCATGTGGTAATTTAGAAAACCATTCTGATGCTTTTCCACTCAAACTACGAGGAAATAACCTCATGAGATATGTTTGTTCATGAATGAACTCCATGCTTAGGGTATATATATCTCGTATGTGATCTTGAGGGTCTATGAATCCTATATATTTTTCATATTTGGGTATGTCCACATTTAATGGAAATGTTGGCATATGTAAGCTTCGATCAAATGGCATAGGACAAAATGCACTCATAGAGTATTTCTTTGGTACAGTGTCCTTTTATTTCTTCATGTCAAGAAGTTGAGTTTGCAAAGCTTCCACTTGTTTCACAAGGAGAGTCATAGGATTTTAATCTTCTTGTATTTTGAGTTGTTCCACGTCAAAATATTGAGGTATTTTTATCCCTGTTGAAGCTAGATGCATGAAGTATTTTTCTTTATCTTCCATTAGGATTTTGTCCATGATCTTTTGGAACCTTGCATCTTGTTGGGATTTTTGGATGTACTCCTCAGTTATGTATTCATCATTATTGGCATGAATATCCAATTCATTTTCAATACCATCCATTTTGTTGTTGTTGTTGTTGTTAATATTGTTGGTGTCATTGGTGTTGTTATTGGTATCGTTGTTGTTGTTGTTGTTTTCTGAATCACTTGTTCTAAGTGTCGAAAAAGGATCGTACTCTTGTTCTTGTTGTGCTTCAATGTGTATTCAAGGATAGTTTGAAGAGTCTATGCATTGAATATGACCACTTCTTGTCCATGCCATGTAGGATTAGATGATACTTGATTTGCAAAGAATAGCAACCTATCACCTATAGTTTCAATGTTTGATAGACTAGCTTTAAAATTGGTCAAAGTTGATGAAAAGTTGTTGATTTAGTTGATAATGTTTGAGATCTTGATGAAGGTTAGATTGACCTTGATAGTGATCTCTAAACACAAAGAGGGTTGATATGACAAATTTGAAAGTAGTGTTAGTTGATTGAAACCAAGAGTAAATAGTTTGATCTCCTATGGACCAAGGTTTGATTTGACCACTTTTTTATGTTAGTACTAGAAATACATGTCTTTAGAACCTTCACTTTTGAAGTGAGTTTTGAGGTGAATAACACAAAAATGACCTTTGTTTTTTATTAACAAGAATATAAAACTGAGGACAATGTTTTAGGACCAATGCTTTGGAGCCAAGTGTTTGAGTGATTTCATGAGAACTTTTGTGCCAAGGATTCAACCACCGTTTGAAAAGAGTCACCTATTTTTGAAATGCTTGCAAGGTGTTTTTAAAATATGAAATTTAGAGACACACACACGCAAAGAAAATTGTTATTGTCATGTTTTGGTAAGGTTTGTTTGTTTTTAGAATTTTGTGATTATAAGGGTAAAAACACACACTATCCCTACAAAATTGGCATAGCATGAAAATCCTTGCTCGTAAGCTTAGGTACACACCGAAATGCTAATTAGAATATGGCCATCACCAAGTACGCAATGGCTCCAGTAATGATGCCATATTATTCGACTCTAAATGCAAATGGGGGCATGCTATGATGAGTATCTTGGGGCAATTACTTTTTGCCTTGCACAAGGATTATCACCTTTCAGGGGTGATCCGGGTAGCTTTTAATCTTAGAGTGTCTAGGAAGGTTCTCTATTCAGTTGTATCCTCTACATCCATGAAAGCACAATTAAGGTGTATGGCCCCATAGAGCATCTTGACAAAATTGGTCATGTAAAAATGATTGAGACTATTAGGCCGCACTTAAGTTAGATGTGAGTTGAGTAAAAGCTCAAATGACATCCGACTCCCTAGCATTTAACCCAAAAGAGTAGATTTGATTAACGTGAGTTGGAGTGGTGTGTCTCACACCTCGTTCTCATGTGGGTCATCCTGAGAGATTTTTTCCTCACCAGTAGGCCCAACTAAAGGATAAAAACAATGAAAGAGGATTGGCATTGAAAAGAGGTCTAGATTTCTGATTTTCCCAAAGGGAAAAGAGCATACTCTCCTACTCGATAACATTTTCTCCTAGCAAGAACTCCAAACAATGTTCATTCCCTCAAATTCAAAATTAACCTTCAATTTCACATTTGAGTTTCTGATTTTCCCAAAGGGAAAAGAGAGTAATCCTCTAATGAAATCAAAAATTAACTCTAAAACTTGATATTAAGATGCCTAACAAGATAATTGAGAAAAACACTTTGCATATGAAAATAAATTGTACAATCCTTCCAATTTTGACACAAGACTTAATTCCAGGTTTGATTTTTTTATTTTCTCAAAGAGAAAAGAGCATAATCCTCTATCTGAATTACAAAATGCACAAAATTGTGTTAAGTGTTAGATCAATTTGTTTGAATCTTTGCAATTGGAAACCTACAAACAACTCGTTAGTAGTTTCTCTCCATAGAAATATTTGACAAATGACCTGCAAAACATGTTAGGCTGCTTAAAATATTATCAAAATTACAAACACAACCAAGTTAGAAGGTTAGCAATCAAATTCGTCAAAGAAAAGAATTCATATTTTTGCTCTCTCGATTCCAGATGATAAAATAGTAACCCAAAATTATATTTCCTGAAAATGATAAAGATTTTACCCCAGAAGATATACTTTACGGGAAACAATAACCCTTTTACCACAGACGATAAAGAGAACAAGAAATGATAAAAGATTCACCAAAGACGCATTAAAGGCAAAAATTATACCAATATACATGCAGCAACAAATGGTATTAAATCTCCCAAAAATGATGAAATTATTACCGCAGATGATAAAGTACTCCTGGAAACAATAAAGGATATGCCAGAAATGATAGAATGCCTGCAAATTTGAAAATGTTAATAACATAGAGTAGAATTTCATAGAAAAATAGCAATCTGCCCCACGGTGGGCACCAAAATGTGATGTGTAAATTATATCTGCAAGTAGTCTGCACACAAACACTCAATAACTCATTATATCCAAGGTTAGTAAGATCAAATTAATGAAATCAATGAAAAACCTTAAGAAATTGAATTATTGCTTCCTAGACATGAAAATCCTACTCTAATTTGAAAATTGCTCTCAGATTAAGCATGTTAGATCATAGAATTGACAATCATGAAATGGAAGATTCATTAAGAAAATGCCTAAAATGCTCAAGAACATGTTTAATTATGCATCATTTAGATCAAATTCTACAAATTGAACTAGATTAGCATGCTAAAAAGATGAACTAGATTAGCTAGAATGAAATTGACATTATATCTATGCTTAAATTCTCTATTCTCCTATATCAA
>MU226888.1:846381-866369 GCA_018584345.1 Thuja plicata | reverse complement strand
ATTAAATTGATTAAAAGAATTATGCCAAGCAGTAACAGGGTCGTTTGGACATAAATCGAGGGTATGATCACACTTAGGGAAAATAGGGTCCATAGTTGCGACAAACCGAATTCAGGTGGTTACATTTACTTCCATTTGTTTTTTTCCTCTCTTTTTTTTATAGCCTTATATTTTTGAAATGTTATATAAGAGGTATTACAAAATTTTATCTTGATAGTTATGAGCTATCTGAAATGGGAAAAATGATAAGCAATATGAATGTAAATGTAGGGTGAAAATAATGGATAATATGATGAGATAATTAAGGATAATGAATGAAAATATGTATAATAAGTATGGTATACCTCTCCCCAACTTCAAAGGTTGACTATCATCAGGAAACAAGGAGAGGATAGGTAGGGATGATGCATAATTGATCAACATAATAAGAAATATTAATAAAGTTAAGGGATAAAACAATGAAAAATAAAATTGATTGTCTAAACAACTTGCATATCCATATTTTCTAAGGCCTGGGAGCCAAATAAGTGCAGAAATGGTGAATCTCAAGCAAAGGAGGAACCAAAAATTATGATTGAGACTGCAACACCATGAAATATCTCCATTTGATAGAAGCATTATAGACATACCACTGGTAGTTGATTCTACATTTTGTAATACCTCAACTGAATGTGGATCACATACTATAGGTGATCAAAGTTATGGTGACCACACCAAACTAGAGCATAGTTGCACAAGTGAGCAACGGGAGATGCGAGAAACACTCAAAGAGTGAAAGAACTAGAGATGTATCCGAGTGTTCCTAAAAAATGATTATCCCAAAGGAAGAACACCAATTATTGCATTTTTATTTATCCCTTTTTTTCACTTTTGATAACGACAAGTGACCACTGGCAATCTAGTTTTCAATCACTCACCTCTTAGTGGCATTGTACAAAATAAATTCACCACTAAGAATTTTACTCAACTACAATCCGCTAGAAACTGGTTTTTAAATTGTAGTTGTCTAACAATGCCCAAAGGTTTTCATTGTTAGAATTTATTGTTTTTCTCTTTCTCATTTGTTTTCTTGTTTTCCCTTTTTTATATTTTTCATTATTTTCATTTTTTATATGTAAATTGTGAAAAACTAAATATAATGATCAAAGATAAATAAAACTATGAAATGGATGTTAATGTGATATCATCCAAATGAACTGTTGAAACTAGTGGTATCTAGAACTTGAAATGATGACAAAAAACTTGAAATGTACCTTCAAGATTGACCATGTATCATCATGGAGCACTATTACTACAAGAAATTTGGATCTCATTTATCTCATGCCACTATGTCTAAAATTTGATTATATAACTTTGGAAAACATACCAATTTACTTCATTTAATGTACTTGTGATATGAGAAATCTTACAAAGAGAACTTCACTATGTAGTGAAATACCAATGTAGTCTTACAACTAATGCATATAGCTTGAGATAGGCATATAAATGAACCATTCATGATGAAGTGTGTTGATTTGCATTAGAGTATGCTCAAGCTCCTTGCAGTACCTCCACATGTCTTTGAGTTGTCTTTGAATGTGTGGCTTGCAAAGAATTGGCCCAAGAACATGGTACTGCAAGGTTCATGATCACACCATATTGCATTTTTTTCCTCCACACGATCTAAGATTGAGGATGGTGAAAAGAGAATTTATGCATGTTACTATTTAACACTTGGCACAAAAATTCTCTTGTGATCTCCAAGAATGTAGGACAAAAGAAACTTGATCAACACTATCTAACAAAATGTATTTTGGAAAGCTCGTGAGGAGAAGCATCATCAATTGGTACAAAAGTGATGGGTAACTATCATAAGAAAACTACAACCATATATTCATGACCAAGCATATCAATTATAGTAAAGAAATATCATCCATTTAATAACTTCACAATTATAATCTATTTATTGACGATAAACTAACGATAAAGTTATATATAGGAATAAATATTTAATAATAATAAAATGGTTGAATGACAATTAATTCTAGTGTAAATATAAAATATAAAATGCCAACCAACACAAGAATGCAAACCTTGATTTGGTCCAAATCTCACACATATAGTTTAATTAGAAGCACCAATTAATCAACTAATGAATAATTTATGAAGAACCAACCAATGATTTCCAAAATTTAATGGATTTCCCCCTAACTTAATTTCATACTACAAAATCATGAGGGCATTAGCTTAATCCAATGAATTATGAAATATTATAAGGATATTAACACCTTGAGCCTTTTTCAATGAATGGTAATCTTAAGATAATCCAAAGTATCAAGAATGACAAAGAAATATATATATGAATACTTTTATTCTTGTTAACGATAAATCATGGTTTTGTAGCATGCATGGTCATTAATACATTCAAACCAATAGAGATGTGTTCAATCAACTATCCGTGGGCCTAAATCAACAAGTATTTGAGGAATGCGCATTTTTACTATAGGCCTCCAAAGATCTACATGTTTGAGCATAAATAAATTTATAAATGATATATCTTGGAGGCTTATATTCATCATCTCACACAATTATTGAATGATCAATGCATATAATTCAACATTTCTGATGGCATGATTGATTTCAATTCACACATTTATGAGTTCCACATTCAAAATAAACTCATATTAAAATGTTTCCCTAGGAATGTGAATTCCCTCTAAAAGTTGTAATTTTCTAAGTATAAAAGAAGAACTAAGTTGATTATCATTCAATTGTTCATATTGTTCTTCTAATTCATTAAAACCAAAATCACATCCTTCAATTGTAGATACAGATTTAAATATCAACTTGCCAATTTCAAGATCATTAATAAAAAATAAATAGATCCATGAAACCTCATTGTTATTATATGTGGATTGAACCACCTTAATATGTAATCTTTTATTAGGCATTTTGTTTTCCTTTGGTGGATATGGTGAAGTGGATAGTATATGATATGAATGTGATAATGAAAATGGTAGAAGTTGTGGGTACAAACTAGGAAGGATGAAGTAGGATGGGTATGATGGATATCGGGTTTGTTTTGAGCATTCATTTTCCATTCACCATATATAGTAGATGAAGAATAATTTTGTGAAGAAACATGTTTTATGTCTAATCCTGTAGAATGATAAGACATGTTCACATTATTAAGAATACCTTGATCTTCCCAATTTGATGCATGGATTTTTCCTTGAGACACGAAGGAGAGTGGTTCATTTCTTTATTGTGATGAAGATCACTTATAACTTGTATATCTATTAGATCATCCTCTTGATCAACTCGGCATGTGCACTTAACTTCCTCCTTGAAACTATGTGTGTGATTATTATACCTGCAAAGATGCAACAAAACACTTCAATATGTCATTATATCAATGGTTAGAAGCATTAAATTCAATTGAAAAGAATAAAAAACCAAAGGAAACCTATTGTAACATCAAAAATAGTGGTCACCAAAATGTAAGATAGGAAATAGAGATGATGACCTAATGTTACATTTAAAATTGGAATGTTTATTCAAATGTATGGGATAAATTTAATGTGTGTTATAAGAATGGTTTAGAAGGTAAGATTGTCCTCTTAATCCTAGATTTCTTAAAGGGAAGATCCAAATTAATTAACCCTAAATAAAGTATCAATGCATAAATGAATCAACCTATTAAGGATAGGGATAAAGAGAAAAACCCTAATTCCCATTTTATAGAAGAGACTGTGTGATAGATTTAGAAAGATTAATAACTTTAATTTAAATGAATATGAGAAAAGTACTAACCTTGAGATGTTACAGATCTGAATAATGTTGTTTTCGGGGGTCTGCACTCAGTTTCTGGAAAATCTGAGACCGTATCTGGAATAGAAACGCAGAGACGAACAAAACTCAGAAATATTTTTCTATTCTGACATAGTTTCGATTTGTACCTTCAAGTCAATGTCACCATTGACCTATAATTTCCAATTCTGACCTAGGGTAGAATTGACCTAAAATGCCTCAGACTAAAAATCTATTTCTGGATCCTGAAAGTTTTCCAAAAAGGGTATCTGAATTTGCACTCCAATCTGCTATTCTGAACCTGTACCTACAAGAAAAATGGATTGTATGTTAGGGAGGAGGGGTTTGCCTTAGTCAAACCCCAATTTAGGAATTAACCTTGAAATCAATAATTGAAATAAAGAATGCTAGCAAGTAGTAGAAGTAAATCTAATAATGAAGCTATGATATTCGATAGATATGCAATTGTATTTTGAATGTAAACAAGTATGTAAATATGAAAGCTTGGACTCAATTAGAAACCATAAACCTCCATGATTATATGCTTGGAATCCACCTTGAAGGGATAATTAATGAGTCTTGAGGTTGGGCAAAGGATCTTGAAGGAAGATCACACCACCATGATGGATAGATCTAGGGCTTGAATGATGAATATTGAATGCTTGAACCAAATCCCTTCAAAGGCTTGAATTCTTGAATCCTTGATCTTCAATGGAGAACTTTGAGAGGAAGACTTGAACACTTTGAGAGCTTGAAAACATGTAGAACAATGGATGCTTGAACTTTTTTCTTGATGACTTCTTGCTTTATTTGATAATTCGTGCTTAACCTTGCTTTGAGAAAATGAGAGGAGAAAACTTCCTTATATATGAAACTAGGGAACAATCTTATAGAGAGGCCTACATAGGAGAATTAAATTCCAATTAGACCTATACCCCTAGGAGAGGACCTATATTAAATATAATTTAAGAATCATCTCTTTGGAACCCAAAATAGTTGACCCAAAAGCGGGAAATGAACTTTTGATGACCTCTGGCATCTGACAGACTTCTAAATTTGAAAGGGGGACCCAGGTCAAGGTTGAGGTCATCCTTGAAATAGGTCAAGGTCAAGGTTGACCTTGACCTAGGTCAAGGTCAAGGTCAACCTTGACCCAGGGAGTCAAGACCCCTGGAAAACATGCCAGATGGGATGGATGGTGCCCGAAGAGGTCCAATCAGGGTCCTGAATAGACATAGAAGTAGGAGAAGATGCAGAAATGAGGGGACAATATGATGGTGATCAAAAACACCCCCTAAGGAGGGATAAAATTTCTTAACATGGAAGTGCTTCCATTTTAAGATGATACATTAAGCCCCCACTTTAGTGGGAGTATGGAAATCGAACATACTCGCAGTAAAGTTAGAAGAAAGACTCTGGTGGATCGCATCCAAGGTAGAACATCACTAAGTCAAGGACATGAGCCCCCAGAACAAGGATTCTAACTCAACATACATGCATAAAGATATGAAAGTAAAGAGTAATTAATCATAGAAAACATACATGACTACATAAGAAATACAAGAGCAACACTATAGATAACATAGCTTCATGATCTAATCCAACTAGCATGAAAGTGAAAGAGAGAAAAGAGAAAGTGATTACCTCACCTAGTAAGATTCCCACCTTACCATGAATCACCAAGGAGGGAGAGCCCAACAGGTTCACCCATAAATTGTGCTTTGTAATTGTAATGCGTCTTCTGACAGCTTTTGAAATATCCATAGATCCACATTCTTGTATCACTATGGAATACAAAATGTGTGTCTTTTCAAGATTTAGCAACTTATGTGCGTCACCTTCCAAGGATTTAGCATATTGTAAAATTGAAAATGCGTATCTCTTCAGGATTTAGAAACTTATGTGTGTTACCTTCTGAGGATTTAGCATGTTGTAAAATGTAAACTACTATAAAATATAGTATAAGGGAGACCCTATATATGCCCCCCTCCTTATCATGACTACCCACTAGGCAGGATAGGGAAGAGAAAGAGGATACCTACTTTACAAGGTAAGGAGATATCCAGTTTTAACAACAATATACACTATATCCTTAGCAAAGAGTATTGACCCTTACCTCTAAGAACATGGATAATCGTGAAATAGATATGTCACATATGGAAAAAGGATCCTCAAAGAGGAAGAGATCTTATCAGCAAGAACCCCACCATAGAAGAGTGCTTAGGGTAAAATGTCATCTTCCAAAGAAAAGAGGGACCAAAGATTCAATCATCGAGCCCCCTAAGATGAAGAGGAAGAGGAATCTTGGAATGAAGGAGTCAAACTCTAACCAAAGAAAGGGCAAGATTTTATAAAGAACATAATTTGAAAAATAAAGAAGAGATGATGACCTAGGACAATCACCTCTCATATAAGAGGGTATCCATAGCCAAAACATAAATCTTTATAAGGAAATAATGGTGTATGATAAAAAAATTCCACTAAGCTAAGGAAAGCATATCCTTAGATAGAGGAACAAGGAAAATACCTTTCCCCCCAGGGGTGAAAGCAAGGGATATATCAAATTATATCAAGAGATGTTGTAGCAAAGAAATATCTTTACAAAAAAAAATGTCCTAGAAAAGATATCATGAATAATTATGAGCGAAGGAAGTATGTATCATAAGAGAAAATTACAAGAATAGAATATAGAAAGAATAACCAATTAAACTCAAAACAAAGTATATGCTAAGAGAAAAATGGATCCTAGAAGACTGTAATGAAATACCTCTTTCCCCCCAGTGGAGAGACAAGAGGAGAAAAATGATCTAATTTATACAAGAACGAGGGGAATGCCCTATATCAAAATTATGAAGAAATTGTAATACTGCATAGGAATGAGATATAATTCCTAAAGTAGATCTTTCTCTAACATATAGTTTGAAATGCACACAATTAGCAAGTAAATGTGTATTACTATAATGAAAAGGAAATTTGTATTTAGAGAGAGCATTTTTTTGAATAGGTTTAAATATTTCTTTCTTAGAATTCATTAATTGGACATAGACTTTCTTAGCCACATCTTGAGGTGTATTACGGTGATCTACGGAAGGTGTTGAAAGAAGAATATGAAGAGGAGGATGGTAGTTAAGATCAGCCACCTTGAATTGAGAAGGCGGGAAACCTATACCACGCATATTTTATTTAGGAGATGAATGAATCAGGTTTTTAATGCCTTGTTCATTGATACCAAGCCCTAAACCCTTATAGCCTTGTTTATCCACCATAGTATATCCGATAGTGTACATATCTTGCAAAGATTCTATAGGAGGAGATTGATTATGGTGTTCATGAGAAAATGTTGTATATGGTAGAATGATAGGTTGAGAAGAGGTTTCCTTGTTTTTACCTTTAATATCATCATGGATTGGATAAGAAGGGGAAGGTAAATGGAAAAATTCTTAAGCATCGGCATCATGAACCTTAGCTTGAGCCCCTTCATAAGTGTGGGAAGAACTGGGGATAGAAGATGGAGAAATAGAAATAGGAATATTTGGAATTGGATTAGGATTAATAGGATGAGGATTAGGAAGATTAGGAACTATATTAGTAATGATAGGATTAGGATTAGGAAGATTAGTAAATGGGGTATCATCTACCCAATTCTTCACATAATCTAAAAGAGTAATAAGTCCACTACACAAATCCTTGATGAAAGTTTTGAAAGTAGGAAGACTAGTATTAGTTAATCTCAAAATAGCATAAACAAGTGAAACATGAAGATTAACAAACATGATGAAATGGATGATACTCTCATAAAAATCATAATTAGTATAAAGAGATGCTAAAAGAAGCACAATGAGAAGAATAGTCGTACCCCAAAGCATCTTAAAGATCTTCATAGTGAATGAAATGTAAGAAATGTTTTTATATTTTCATGAGTATGTAGATTTTTTTTTGTATTTTAAAATGCAAGAGCATAAAAGAAAACTAATTTAGTATGCATGCAATATCTATTGTCTAAGGAAAAGAGAAAAAGTATCTAACACCAAAAAGAAAGAGTTGTCTATCGCGGGTTCACCAAAATGTATAATCAAAAATAGAGGTCACCAAATTGTAAGATAGGAAATAGAGATGATGACCTAATGTTACATTTAAAATTGGAATGTTCATTGAAATGTATGGGATAAATTTAATGTGTGTTATAAGAATGGTGAAGAAGGTAAGATTGTCCTCTTAATCCCAAATTTCTTAAATTGAATATCCAAATTGATTAACCCTAAAGAAATTATCAATGCATAAATGAATCAACCTATTAAGGATAGGGATAAAGAGAAAAACCCTAATTTCCCTTTTATAGAAGAGAGTGTGTGATAGATTTAGAAATATTAATAACTTTAATTGAAATGAATATGAGAAAAGTACTAACCTTGAGATGTTATA
Source organism: Thuja plicata (assembly GCA_018584345.1). Lineage (NCBI taxonomy): Eukaryota > Viridiplantae > Streptophyta > Pinopsida > Cupressales > Cupressaceae > Thuja > Thuja plicata. Next base: position 858,158 of record MU226888.1, on the reverse strand, counting down.
GATCTGAAGAATGTTTTTTTGGGGGGTCTACACTTAGTTTCTGGAAAATCTAAGACTGGATCTAGAATAGAAATGTAGAGACGAACAAAACCTAAAAATATTTTTCTTTTTTGACACAGTTCCAATTTGTACCTTCAAGTCAATGTCACCATTGACCTAGAATTTCTAATTCCAACCTAGGGCAGAATCGACCTAAAAAGTCTCAAACTGAAAATCTATTTCCAGATCCTGAAAGTTTGCCGAAAAGGGTATCTGAATATGCACTCTAATCTGTTGTTCTGAACCTGTACCTGCAAGAAAAATGGATTGTTTGTTGGGGGGAGGGGTTTGCCTTTGTCAAACCCTGATTTAGGAACTAACCTTGAAATCAATAATTGAAATAAAGAATGCTAGCAAGTAGTAGAAGTAAATCTAATAATGAAGCTATGATATTCAATAGATATGCAATTGCATTTTGAATGTAAACAAGTATGTAAATATGAAATCTTGGACTCAATTAGAAACCATAAACCTCCATGATTTTATGCTTGGAATCCACCTTGAAGGGATAATGAATGAGTCTTGAGGATGCACAAAGGATCTTGAAGGAAGATCACACTACCATGATGGATAGATCTAGGGCTTGACTAATGAATCTTGAATGCTTGAACCAAATCCCTTCAAAGGATTGAATGCTTGAATCCTTGATCTTCAATGGAGAACTTTGAGAGGAATAATTTAACACTTTGAGATCTTGAAAACATGTAGAACAATGGATGCTTGAACTTTTTTCTTGATGACTTCTTTCTTGAGTTGATTATTCATGCTTAACCTTGCTTTGAGAAAATGAGAGGAGAAAACTTCCTTATATATGAAAATAGGTCACAATATTCTAGAGAGGCCTACATAAGAGAATTAAATTCCAATTAGACCTATACCCCTAGGAGAGGACCCATATTAAATATAATTTAATAATTGTCACTTCAGAACCCAAAAAAGTTGACCCGAAAGTGGGAAATGAACTTTTCATGACCTGTAATGGCCGACAAACTTCCAAATTTGAAAGAGGGACCCAGGTGAAGGTTGAGGTCATCCTTGAACTAGGTCAAGGTCGAGGTCGACCTTGACCTAGGGAGTCAGGACCCCTGGAAAACATGCCAGATGGGATGGACGATGCCTAGAGAGGCCCAATCAGGGTCCTAAACAGACACAAAAGTAGGAGAAGATGCAGAAATGAGGAGACAATATGATGGTGGTCAAAAACACCCCCTAAGAAGGGATAAACATTCTTAACATGGAAGTGCTTCCATTTTAAGATGATACACCTACATATTGCTTCCTATTTAGAAAGAGTTTGATCTAATTATGTTAGTGCTCTTAGAATATGCATTAGATCAGTGATAATTCATCCTAAAATGGAAGATTCATTAAGAAATGCATCTACATTAAAGAAATTAGAATAATTCATCAAAGATTAGATGAACTAAGATAAGAAATGGATTCAAGAATATAATAATTAAATTATATAGACACAAATTAGCATCATTTTATTATTCAAAAGCTAGATCCCCTTCAATGCCTTGATCAGGTGTTTATTTATAGATTTTCCCTTGGAGGGAAAGATTCAATTTCAAATTTGATGGTTGAGATCATTCCTCAATGAGTAGCCAAGATTAGGACCTTGAGTGATCCATGTGATTGGAGCTCATCGGAGGAAATTGAGTTGTTTGTCCTTTTGTGAGTTGAGTAGATAATATGATAATTAATTAAATCACTTTAATTAATATCACTAGCCATGGTATTTTAGATTTTGATTTAATTGAATAGCTAGGAGTATTAATTAATTCTTGATCTTTGATGATTTATTCTTGATGCTTGATTAATATTTAGGGCAATTTAGGCCTACTGGTTAGACTAGACCAATTTTAGGTTATTACATTTGCCCCTCTTTGAATTGATGTGCGATCAGTGCATTGATTCACATAATAGATTGATATTGATATCATAGAATAATTTGATGTAGAGCAATGAAACTACTCATGATTTGATTAAGAATTTTGAGCTTGATTGAAAAAAATTCAAATGATGATATCAGCTTCGAATTTGATTGAGCAAAGACTGATAGTTCTGACTTCAAACTTGATTGAGTGGAGGTTGATTGATGATATCAGTTTTGAACAAATACTGATGCAACTAACTCTAAACTTGATTGAATGAATGTCTACAAACGATACCAGCTCTAAACCTGATTGAACAAGAACTGATACAAATGACTTCAAACTTGATTGAACAAAGGTCAATTGAAATTGATATGCCACCAATCGATGTGATTCAGTTTGCTTAGAGTAAAATCTATGATATGATCGATGATTGTTACTAGATTCAATTTTATGACAAAAATTTGATACATTAACCAAGCTTTTTATTTGATCTAGATGCAAGGATATTTTTGATATGATTATGATTATGATTCCCCCTCGGGAGAGAGATCTAAATGTGATAGAAGAAAACTGAAGGATGTTGGATAATGATTGAGAAAGTGTTGAATTGGTTTAGAAGATTGGATTGATACTAATGTAGAAGAAATTTTATTTAGAATCAATTTCTATTAATCTCTCGATAATGATGTTGCAAAAATAATGATCAACTGTGAAGATATATTCAAGGATCTTAGATGCGATACTCAACCATGTTGAAGATAAATTTCCCTTTGTGAGGTGATTTTGATCAAGTCAGATAAATGCAAGAATGAAATGAATGTCCCTATAATGAGATGCAATCTTCCATGAGTGTCACTCTTTTGATCTTATTTTTCTATGATTTTTATCATCATAGAGTTTTTAGTTGTTAGGAGTTAGTCACAAGCAAGTACAACCACCACTGGTACTCAGGTGACCACGATGATATGAATACTATGTTCTCGAACTAACAAACAAGAATTAATCTTTTTCATATTCAAATTTCCTCAATTATTCATTGGTGATCAAATCCTAAGATAGATTTGCACACTATTATGAATTAATTCATAAGCAGAAAACAAAGAAAATACCACATTTCTTCTTTGGTCTTCTAGTCTAGTGACTCATGGAAGTCTTTGGGAAATATGACGATCAACAATCAATGATAATAGATAGCATATAAAGAAAATATTATTCCCCCTATCCTTTTTTCTCTAGTACGAAGACATCATAGATTCACTCAAAAGATAGGATAAGAAAAAATTATAACCATGTTATCCATGATAGGTAGTGTTGAGAAACATCGTTGCTTGATTGTGTGATTGTTTTTGTTTTCTGGTCGTTGTTTGTTTGATGAGTGTTGAGAAACACTATTCATTTAAGCTCATGAGTATTGAGAAACACCAGTATTGTGTAGCGGTAGAACACCTAATATTTGATAGGTAATGTGGCTGACTCCACTCAAGAAGACTGTTGAAGTGACGACTAGGAATTGACTCCCCTGGATGACCAGGAACTGACTCCCAACAAAAGATGACCTGTCTTAAGAATGAGATGTGGAATGGCTCCAAGCTATGATGAACTGAACTACATGAAGATGCAAAGGATACACAATCTATGCACAAGTAATGAGGATAAATGCTGATTTGACAAAAAAAAAAATTAGATTTTTGAATTTTACGATTTGTTTGGATTTTACAAGATTTTATGATTTTTTTGGATTTTTAAAGATTACCAATTCTCAAGAATGATCACATTTGTTTGCCCCCATTATCTAGAAAGGTGTAGGACATTAATGATGGTTTTGCAAACTGATGGATTAGAAGGGGAAAGGAAATGGTGGATGAAGCAGATGAATGCCACCTTCAAGGATAGTCTCCTCAAGATTACCCAAGCTAGGGAAAAAGAATATAGAAATTCAGGCTCATGAAGTGGTGTTAAATATCATATAGGATAATGACCTGACATCATGAAAAGCATGTAGGATAGCATGTAGTCCAAAAGAGTGGAGATGTCAAGAGATTTCTAAGAACTTATTTTCCATTTTATTTTTTTCTTCCTTTTGATCAAGACCAAGGGGTCAACTAATAGGAAAACACCATTAGGATAAGGGGTGATATAGGAATAAGTGAATTTTTCAAGGATTAGTGCAAGGATAGTGATTATTGGCTTGGGATAAGAAAGATTGTGATAGGGTTCCATGGATAAGAGAAAGTGAGTAAGCCAATGGAAATGATAATGGATGTCAGTATGCAAAGCGCGCATGGATAGGCTCAACCTTGCCAAGATCACCAGAAGGAACATGGATGTGCATGGGCTATTTGGATGGAAGATATGATTGATAATATGACATGGAAGGAACTTTCCCTCAAGTGAAGAATGCAAGTAGGAGGAATTATGCATGATGCTTGTTTGCCAGGTTTTCATCGTGGTACTTATCCAAGGCGCTAAAAGAAGTGATTTTCACCATAGGACAGATTTATTTCTCTTTACTTTTGCTACCAAGGCACCTGTTTACCAAGTTTTCACCAAGGCACTTTTTCTCTTTTTCAATCTCTTTTTTTTCTTATTCTAGGGAGGAACTTATGCATCTTTCTCTTTCGATAGTTCTTGTTTGAAGGATATGTTATGATAGGCCAAGGACATTGAAAGTATGCTCAAAGATGTTGATAGGGTGATGATAAGGGTATGAAATGGAGGGTAAGGGAGATGGTAGCCAAGAATTTATGTGATGGATTGGATGAGAGAAATGGAAGGATATGGGATGGATGGGATGTAGGGACTCAATATGGAAGGGTGGTAGGTAGGTATAGGATATTGGGTAGGGTATTGAAATTTTTGTGTAGGAATAGATGGAAACATTAGCAAGATCAACATCGACACACATCTTGAAGGATGGTGGAATTTTAGAGGAAAAGTGGGTGAAATAGATTGATATTTTGATGTGGGAAGTGATATGGATCTTGGTACACAAGGACCCAAGATGTATGGAGACATATTCAAAGTAATGGATTTTAGGACATGAGGACCCAAAATAGGTTTAGAAGATGAAAAATATTTGAAAGGAGATGGAGTGGAAGCCTTTGGAAGCTTGGATGCCAACTCTAATTTATCTTTTGCATTCAAGTCTTTTAAGAATGACTTGGGAATCCATATAGCTTTTGATTTTTATATGCTTTTGGATGCTTTAACATTCACTTCTTTAATGAGGGATTTTGGAACCCAAAGTTTCTTTGATTTTATTCTTTGCTTAGTGGACCCTTGAGGTCTCTTGAATGTTTCCATTTTTATTTTTATTCACATGTCAATTAGATTGGACATAGTGATCTTCATATGTAAGTGGATTCTTGGATTTTTGATTTCTTTGTTTGTCATCCAAATTGCTTCCAAAATACTTGGGAATTGTGGATGAATAAGGTTTATATGGATGATTCATATAGATGGGTTGATATGGAGGGTTTAAAGATGAATGTTTTTATTGATCTTGATAGGAGATAGGGTAAGTGGATGACAAGCTAGGAGTGATATGTGTAGTGGATGGAGGGATGTATGGACCCAATATAGATGGAAGGTTTGAAGATTTCATCTTTTGGACATAGGGACCAAGAATAGATTTGGAGGATGGAGAAGGATGATTCTTGCATGCAAATGGAGGAATATAAGGTGTGAAATGGATATCAACATTTTTAGAGTGAGCTTCCCGACCAAGGCTCTTTTGTTTAGAATTCATCTTTATACCCATAGGCTCATGAGTAACTTTGATAGGAGTAACTTTGACAGGAACCATTAAGGCTTGAGGTGACTTATTGTAATGTAAGGGATTTGGAGGAATAATGGTTTATTGAGGTGTATATGGAGGAGTATGCTAAGGATATGATGGGATATTTTGATCTTGACAAGGATCTTTGTATAATGCAGGAAGAGTACCTTGCTCTTAATTTTCAATAGGATTATTAGAAGTAGAGGGAATATTAGGATCTTTCTTAGGAGATGGAGGGCTATGTAGATCTTTATTTGGAGGGATATCTTCTTGGAAGAAATGAAAATATGAGGGGATCATCCTCAGATTGTAGGGATATGGGACCTTCATCAAATGTTGGAGGGAATAAGATAATGTCTTGATCTTGATCATTAGTAAGACTTGTTTCTTTGTACTTTAGATTATCCTCTTGACATGGATCCACTTCAAAGGAAAAGATAGGAGTTTTAATCTTCATGAGGTATTCTTGAAGGGTTTCTGGAGAATCATTCATAATAGGCATTGAAGCACATGGAAGCTTAGGTTATTTGATCTTAGAAGAATGGAATATACTTGAAAAAAGATGCAGATTAGATTGGATTTGTTATAAAGGTAGCCCTTGAGGGTAGACATAGTTAGCATGAAAAGGATTAGGTTGTTTTTTTTATGGAGGGACTTTGGATAGATTTGAAGCTTTGTGAGATGGAGGAATGGTGAAAGTATTAGAGGTGACATGTAGATCATTTCTAGATATAGGTTCATGATTTTGATCATGCTTGGGATTAGTATCTTCATTAGATGATTCATTAGTATTTTTTTTTTTATTATGTATCATCAATTAGATCTTGGATTTTATACTTTAATTCCATGCAATTTGAGGTCTTATGCTCAATATTTTGATGATAGGCACAGTAGGTACTCACAAATGACATTCCTCATTAAGTGTCATGAGGCAATGTGATGAGATTTCTTTCAAGAAGCTCTTCCAATGTTGATTCATAAGATTGTCCCAAAGGATTAAATTCTCTATCCAATAGACATGATTCACTTGAACTCTCCAAAGAGATGTTTTATTCAAGATCATGAGGATGTTGATCAAAAATAGGATTGGCATGATGTTGTGAAATAGCCTCTTGATCAAAGATAGGATTACCATAATTAGGCCTCTCCTTACTTGACGAATATGAAGATATGTGTGAATCATGATCATAGAGAAGAGGAAAGATTGATCTTAGTGAAGACCCATTTAATGATGAATCATTGTCTTCCTTAAGTCTTGAATTTCAGATTTCAAAGCTTGCATTTTCTTAGATAGAGCTTCAATGAGAATCTCCTCTTCCTTTTTGTTAAGACCATAAGGTTTAGCCCCATTTTTTTTATCCATTGTAATATTTCCTTGATCAAAGTATCCCAATGGTGCCAAAAGGAGTTTAAAATATTCCAAGTTTGTTTGTCCAAGGTTTGGTGATTGTGAGTTTGATGTTTCAAAGTGATGGATTCTAGCGTCAGAGGATTAGAATGCCTTGATATTGAGTTGGCAATAAAAGAGAGTTGATTGGTAAAGAAACAACGTGACTTGGGATCAATAGTGATGAACCTAAAAGGCATGCAAGGTATACTTACAACTTGACTAAGAAAAGCTTCAAGTGGACTAGAAAGAACAACAAATTCAAACTGAAGAGAGAAAAAGGTATCTAAACCTACAAATTTTAGGATTTTGACACATGTGAAAGTACTCTCTATCCTAGATACAACTGATAGTATGGGACCCTAAAATTACTATATGTGATTGTGTTCTTCCCAAATGTGATCGTGTTCACTAGATGCAAGCTGGGATTTACCAAAAGCGACTGTGTTCACCAAATGTGACTTTGTTTTAACCAGATGCAATACAGGATCCCTAATGCGACCTTCTAATGAAAATTTTAATTTTCCCACTTTGTTTGGAAAGTCCTAAAAAAATTTCAATCCCAGGGTCTGTCTGATGAATTCCAGAGTATTTTTAGGTAGTGCAATTGTCTGTGATTGTCAAATAATTGATTCATTTGGGGTGATTTTTCTTTCCATTGCAATTTTGACAAATCAAACATGTTTATTTAAGAACCAAACACACCTTTTCCTACTCAATGGTTTATCATGAAAATATTTTCTCAGAGGCTCAGGTACACACTCAAATGCTAATCATAATATGGCCATCACCATGCACACAATGGCTCTAGTCATGATGTTGTATTATCCAACTATAAACGTAAGTGAGGGCAAGAAATGTTGAGTATCTTGGAGAGGTTACTATCCTCCTTACAAAAACATTATCACCTTTCGAGGGTGATTTGGGCAACTTATATGCCTAGAGTTTCTATTAAGGGTTTCCGTTTGATTATATCCTTTGTGTTCGCGCAAGCGCGATTCATGCTACTAACCCCACAGAGCGTCTTGGCACAAACAGTCATGTGAACATGATTGAGACTATTAGGTCGTAATTTGTGTTAGATGTGAGCCATATATAATATCAAATACCAACCAAACCTTGAGGCTTTAACCATAAAGATTAAAAAAATTTAACGTGAGTTGGAGTTGTGTCGCTCATACCTCGTTCTCACGTGGGTCATCCCAGGAGATTTTTTCCTTGCCAGCAGGCCCAACTAATAGGTGAAATGTAGTAAAGAGGATTGGCGACTTTGGATTCTAGATTTTTGATTCTTCACAAGGAAAAAGAGCATACTCTCTGATCCATGTTTTTTTCTCCTATCAAACATGCAAGACAAAGTTCTTTCCCGTAAATTGAAATCAACACTTAAATTGATTTTTGAGTTTCTGATTTTCCATGAAGGAAAAGAGCATAATCCTCTAGTCAATTTAAGGATCAAATTCAAATTTGAAATTTAGGTGCCTAGAAAAGAAATTAACCAAGCAATTTGAGCAATTGATTTGTTCATTTTCCCAAATTTATTTTCAAAAATAATTTGAGGTTTGAAGTATTGATTTTCCAAAAAGGAAAAGAGTATACCTCAAATTACGAGTCAAAGAGAAATTGCATTAAGTTGTGAATTGAAAGATAATTTTAGTCAATTTTTTGAAGGCAACCTACAAAACCACTTGTTAGTAATTTTCTTTGCTTTTGCTCCATTTCTTTGGCCAAAGAGGTCTTTCACAATATCCTGCAAGAACTAGTTAGGCTGTTGAATGATCACATTCACCAAAAATACACAAGGTTAGCTTATTAGTAAAGAAATAAATCAATTATGAAACTAAGCCAACCAGATGTGACCCTAAAAGTTACTAAATGCGATCTTATTTCCCAAATGTGACCCAGGAATTACCAAAGGTGAGCAAAGATCTTGAAGGCGAGCCTTTACCCTGAAGGTGATCCTATTTTTACCAAATTCTAACATGTATGGGATGTGATTCAAGATATACAGGATGTGATCCATAATTTACTGGATGCGATCCCCAATAATAAATGTGATCCTCTTCTTCCAAATGCGAGTGTGCAGCAAAAAAACAAAATCAAAAAGTTAGTCAGTTAGCTCAAAAATGGACAAAACATTGGGGCTCAATCCTACGGTGGGTGCCAGAAATGTGTGTGTGATATTGTACTTGCAAATATGCAACACAACACTTTATTATGTCATTATATCAATGGTTAGAAGTATCAAATTCAATTGCAAAGCATAAAGAACCAAAGGAAACTAACATATTACATCCTATTTAGAAGAATTTAATATAATTATGTTAGTGCTCTTAGAATGTGCATTAGATCAGTGATAGTTCATCCTAAAATGGAAGATTCATTAAGAAATGCATCTACATTAATGTAATTAGAAGAATTCATGGAATATTAGATGAACTAAGATAAGAAATGGATTCAAGAATAGAAGAATTGAACGATCTAGACACAAATTAGAAATATTTCATTATTCAAAAGATAGATCCCCTTCAATGCCTTGATTAGGTGTTTATTTATTGATTTTCCCTTGGAGGGAAAGATTCAAATTCAAATTTGATGGTTGAGATCATTCCTCAATGAGTGGCCAAGATTAGGATCTTGAGTGATCCATGTGATTGGAGCTCGTTGGAGGAAATTGAGTTGTTTGTCCTTTTGTGAGTTGAGTAGATAATAGGACAATTAATTAAATCACTTTAATTAATATAACTAGCCATGGGATTTTAGATTTTGATTTAATTGAATAGCTAGGAGTATTTATTAATGTTTGATCTTTGATGGTTGATTCTTGATGCTTGATTAAGATTTAGGGCAATTTAGACCTGTTGGTTAGACTAGACCAATTTTAGGTGATTACAACAATAATTAGAACAATGCATAGCTAAATCTTCATTTTCAAAATTTTATCATCGTAAAAATTCATAAATTATTTCTTCTTGCTCAAACATGGGAATAACATTTGTATATGCTAGTGATAATGGAAGATCAATATAATCCATGTTGCATTCATTAGATAAAGGGGGTAGAAAAATATCACCATTTTTGACACGATTTCCCCACCAATTTCCTTAAAAAAAAAAAAGTCAAAAGCGGGGATCTAGGGGTGTGCCCTTTTGGTTCTTCATTTCTGAAAAAATATTCTCCCAAAATTGGCATGTTTTAACTCCCTTGAAAATGCAACATTTTTATGTTGTTTCTTCAAACTTACTTCCTTATTTTCAATTAACTCACAACAATGGGTGTGAATATATAAAAATGGTGAAATATCTTCTAAGATCTACCTACAAAATAAAATAATGCATCTATATGATTTAAACAAAGAAAACCAAGGTTAATCATCTAAACTGGGTCGACAATTGCATATATTTTCACCAAGGTGCAATGGTCCTAACTCAACTCATTGTGCTAACATGCCTTTGAAACCTCTCCCAGGAAATGATGCCAAAATGATAGGCCAAAATTGGGCAAAGAATAAGAAATATTTAATACTTTATAATGAATTTCAAACTGGTTTGTACGTGTCAATTCGGGGGCGTGAAGTTGTGAGAGGTGTCCGGACAATATGTCATCAAGGGGTGAAAGTCGTGAGATGAGTGGGGATGAATGCATCTATGAAAAGAAAACCTATTGTAAATTGAAATAAAATCGGTAGGAATTGTCACTTCTTGGTGACAAGATCTACATACACAATGAATTCTAAAACAAAACATCAATTACCAAATTCATAAAATCCAAAGCGAAAGAATAAAAGTCAAATAAATAGCATATTTAATTCACACAATGATTATAACAACTAATTTAATATGAACGAATAGATAGTTAAAATCAACTACAATTATTGACAAGAATCAATTACAAAATTGTTTACAAGAATCAATGATAACCAAAATACATTATTAAAATAATACAAAATAGAATTGAAATCACACACCATGAAAAAAAATACATTCATATGGTAGCAGAGGAGTGAACGCCCTTCCTCCCAGAAAATCAGCTGAAGATGATCTCAAAGAATTCTTAAAATGAACTTCAAATTAAATCTTTTAGAAACAATGTCTAATATATTAAATTTTATCTCCCCACTAGTTTACATAGCATGCATATTTATATGCCAAGTTCATAAGAACAATAATAAATAATTTGTCTTGACTTTCTACTAATAAAATGAGAAGGAGAGGCTCACATAAAGCCTTTGTTACTGTCCATGTGTGTATGAAAATACACCTTCATGAAATTAAGATTAAGAACAACAATTCTATGGAAAGACAATACAAATTAATCTAAGAATTGAAGCTAAGAATCTATTTCATATCATGGTTCTCTATCCAAGCTTTGTTAAGAGAGCTCTCAGGATTAATCTCTCTCAACGACAATCCTAGAACGAGATATGAATGATAAACAAAATGCTACAATCTAGCTTAGAATGCTCAAAAAATGCTCAAAATGCTCCAAGATATGTGAGAAAATAACAAATGCTCCTAAACATGATATGCTAAAATGCTAATGCAAATGTTGAAATTCTCTCAAAATCTCTCCAATGCTATCAAATGCTCTCAATATGCCTATAGTAAGGATGCTTTTTCTCTTAAAATTATTGGATCCCAAACACAAAGGAAATGGCTTGTATTTATAGCATTTTCCCAAGGGTAGGGGGTAG
>MU226888.1:798829-825637 GCA_018584345.1 Thuja plicata | reverse complement strand
TTGCTTACACATTGCATTTTCAGGTTTCTTTAACTTAGGCAGCCCTCTAACCTTTTTCAATTTTCTTATGCTTACCAAGTTATCAAAGTTTACATGAAACAACCTTTTATGCCATAACCAAACATCAGTATATTGTACAAACAAGCATGTCTCATCAGCTAAGTCCAGATAGAATAAGTTACCTTTTGTTTTCTCTCCACTTCCAACTAGTTCTCCAGTGGCATCATAGATCTTTGCCTTCTTGTGATGTAATTCAACTCTGTAACCAGAAGTATTCAGTTGTGCAACACTCAATAAATTATAGTTAAGATCATCAACCCAATATACATTGTCACATCTGATCTTGTCAGTCAAGTTAATTTATCCTTTCCCTTTAACAATACATGGTGCATCATTACCAAATTTAACATAACCTCCATTGCATTGATCTAGGGTTTCAAATTTATCCTTGTCACCAGTCATGTGATGTGAACAACCACTGTCAATAATCCAATGGTCACCTTTACTCATATAAGATATTAGTGCAGTTTTCTCATCATCATCAAAATCATCTTTCATAGAAACATACACAACTTCTATATCATTTTCATCAGAAGTATCAGTTCCACTGTCAGAGGCTTCTTCAGCTATATAGAAAGATTTCTTACCTTTGTCTTTGTAATCCTTATACTTTCTGAAGTCTCGATCATCCTTTCTGTCTTTGTGCTTGTTGTCCCTTCTTTCATCTTTTTCATTCTTATTGGGACATCTAGCAGTAATATGACCATCTTTGTTACATGAAAAACAAATGATAGGAATTTTACCTTTGAATTTTCCTTTTCCTCTAGATAGTCTTTTTGCCATAAGTGCCTCAAGTTCTTCCAGATCATCATATGTAGTGTCACTGTCACTATTTACACATTTCTTTCCTTTCTTTGATTTTTTAAGGACCAACTGGGATTCGAATGCAGAATCAATAGCTTGTGGAGTGTAGTTATCAAAATTTGACATCTCAAATGCAGTAAGTCTTCCTACCAGACCTTCTAAATTCAAATTGTTATTAGGAGTACATCTTAATTCTTGAATTGCAGAGACTCTAATAGAATATATAGGAAGAATAGTTCTCAGTACCTTTCTCATAATGGTGTTTTCATCAATGGTTCCATTATCTCCTCTAATAGCATTCACAACTTCCTTTATCCTACCACAGTATTGAACTATATTTTCTCCTTCTTGCATTTTCATTTCATAAAACTTACCTCTTAAACTTTCAGATTTGGCTCTCAACACATTTGTATCTCCTACATAGATGGTTTCTAGGGTATCCCACATCTAATTTGCATTTGTATAGTTCTTTATGTCTTCAAATTTAGGATAGATCAGGGATGCTGCAATCTCCAAAATTGCTTGATTGTGTTCCTAATTTTCTCTTAATTGTTCAGCAATGAAAGGTGTAGTGGGGGCTACATAGTCATGTTCAATATAGCACTTAGTAGCATCACTAATACTAGCCAGATGCAATTTCATCAAATGTTGCCATGCAGGGAAGTTATCTTTATTCAACTTCGATACCTCCTTTTTATACATCTTGATCTTTTTCTCCAAGTACCTTCAAAATGTTTTCAAGAGACTAAAGCTCTGATACCAATTGTTAGAATGTATATGGATAACTGAGAGGGGGGTGAATCAATTATCCTTAGGTCTATATATACCAATTGAAACTTTATAGCACTTTAAACAACTCAGATCTTCTCGGAAGCAATAGCATAAGTCAACAACATAAATATGCATTTTACTATTCAAATGTAATCATCTTGCAGAAACTTAACAGTAAAACACAACATAAACATTCACACAAGTTGACACCAGTATTTAATGGGGAAACCCAAATTGGGAAAACCCACCAGTAACATGCTACCAAGTTTTCACTCTTCTAAAGTGATCTCTGCTAGGAGCCAACCCTCTTAAAGGTTACAAAACACACTACTAAATGTGACCTGGTTAAAGGATTTAATCACCTTGTCAGGAGTGGCCTTGTTAGAGGTCTTATAACATTCCACCTGAATGTCACCTTGCTCAAAGGATTTATACAATGACTATTAGGTCAACCTGGTTAAAGGATTTTAACTGATACAATGGTTAGAAAGTAATCAACAGGTGTGATATGATACATACAACTTACTTTGCAAATCTAGATCCTATTCAGCTCTCATGCTAATTTACTGAGTGGCCTCCATTCTCATTTCAATATTCAGATATGCTTGGAAATCCGTCAAGCAATCACTTTTGCAACTCTTTGCTTCTTTGTTCAGCCTTCTTTTCTAGATCATGCCAATCAGTCAATTAATCATGCAATCCTCTTGCATACACTTTTCACACACATAATTGAATAACCCCTTGAGGTTATCTTATACCTCTTCATCTATGTAAAATAAATCTTTGCCGCTTAATCAAGATCGTAGATCTTAGGTTAGGTCAGATCCAATGGATCTTTCCATCATTACATTTAATTTATTTCTCCAAAGCAATCACTAATTGAATCTTGGATCCATGCATTAATTACTGTTACCTATGCATTTAAATAGTGTGGACCAATCATGCTTATCCTAATTAACTTTACATATCCCAATAAATTCAATTATGTCAGCCAGAGATCTCTAATCTCAACATTTACCAAAATACTGCTGCTCGGCCAACACTATGTTCTTCCACTCTGTCATCACTATTTTTCTCGACAATTTACTAGTGCTCGGTCGACAGTAGAAATTATGCTCAGCATACACTAGTGCTCAGTCGACACAAACTTCACTCAGCATAAACCATTCCCAGTAAACTGACATCTTGACTTAGTGTTATAGATAAACAACACATCACTTTTCCAATGTGCCAACTGATCAAGTACCCTTGTGATTTCCCATAACTCAACCATTTCACTTGGTCTTCTTGGTATCCTTGCCTTCAAATATTCTTGAACAATCAATAGATATGGTACTCAAACAGATAGCAATAGTCTCACCAGTTAAGGTTTGATATCAATGACAAAACAATAACTTTTTCCATTGTAGCTTTCCAACAGTTATGACACAAAGTATGACAAACTGAGTCCTTATAAGGCCTTGGTGGAAGACATAAAACAACATTTTGAAATGATATCATTTGAGAAGATCTCAAGAATCAAGAACAAAGTAGTGGATGCCATGGCTACTATTGGATACTTTCTCGACATGCCACCAGATGTGACACATTGTGAATTCATGGTTGAAAAGCTCATGTTACCTTCCTTTGAAGTTCCAAAGTCTGAGGTCATGTGAAGAATTTTTGGTCCTAATTCCCCTTTGTACCAAGATATATATGCCTACCTAAATAGCCAAATCATCCCCAATGACTTGTCTTGGAACCAAAATAATTCCTTGATAAGGCAAACCTCCTAATACACTATCATAGCCAACACATTTTACTGAGGTAGTCTGGATGGAAAACTTCTTAGATGTCTTAACTCAGAAGAATCACAAATGTTTATATAAAAGGGAATTTGTGGTGATCATTCTAGTGGCTTGACCTTAGCTAAGAATCTTTTAAGAATTGGGTATTATTGGCCTACAATGCAAATAAACGCTTTCATATTTGCAAATATGCAAGAAGTGTCAGATACATAGGAACTTCATCAATGCAGCTTCTTAGGAGCTGCAAACACTAACATCACTATGACACTTTTTGCAATGGGGGTTTGACCTAGTTGGAAAGATTCATTAAGTATTTCATGAATTAGGTTGAAGCAATTCCAATTACCTACACCACTTGCAAATAGATTTCCAATTTATTTTGAACTACATCATAAGTCAGTACAGTGTTCCATAGAACATCATTATATATCATGGCTTCCCTTCCAAGAAAAAACAAGTAGATGAGCTATGCAAAAAAATCCACATCCACCATAGTTATTCTTCACTTTACTTCCCTCAAGGTAATGACTAGGATGAGGCTACAAATGAAACCATCATAAAGATCTTGAAAAATACAGTCAATGAAGTTGATCAGACTGACACCTCCAACATAACCCCGACTTATGGGCCTACCACACTAGTTTTCATACTCCTATAAGAGCCAATCCATATTCACTAGTGTACAGTACCGAAGTTATCTTTCCAATAGAGGTTGAGATCCCATCATTGTGTGTATCACTGCAGCACATAATTTTAGATGGGGATTATAGAGTATCAACACTATAGGAACTAGATTTTCTCAATGAAAAGAGACAAAAGACACTAACACATTTGTAGACATATCAACAATGTCTCAGGAGAAGCTACAAAAAAAGGTCATTCCTAGAGATTTAGAAGTTGGTGACCTAGTCCAAATGGAAAATTAGAAAAATCAAACAGAAAGAGAAAAACCAAGAAATTTTGAACCAAACTGGTTTGGTTCTTATATCATCACATCAATATATGAGTCTGGAGCATATCAAATATCCACATTAGAGAGCTAGCCTCTATCAGATCCCATAAATATCTTGCATCTATGCAAGTATTATTCATAACTATCAGAGTAGACCCATTTAAAAAAGACAAAATAAAAACAAAATAAAATGGCTACCTTGGTGAAAACCTTCCAAACAGGCATCTTTGGTGACACAAAAATAGAAATACAAGAGAAATATTTTTGTCATATGGTAAAAACCACTTTGGTGGTGCCTTAGGAAAGTACCATAGTGAAAATCAAGCAATTTGACACCATGTGTAGAGGTCATTTCTCTACCATCTATCGTCATTCCAATGTGGTTTCCCTTGTCATTCACCCCATATTCAATAATAAAATTTGTCATGGATTGAAGATTTCCAATCATCTATGTCTCATTATCTCTATTTCAGCACAAATTCAGTCCACTATGGCCATTCTACAATAAATTTCCCATTTTTTTTCTAACTGGGGGAACCCTAATGTCATGATCCATCAAATTTATAAAAAAATCCTTTAATTTTTTTGAAATATATCATGAAAAAATCTTAAAATTTGGAAAAGACCTTCAAAAAGTTCAAAAACATCAAAAAACATAAAAAACATTCATCTAAGGAAACCATGTTTGGGGTGTCTTTTATAAGGGCCTTCACCTATGTGATATGCCACACATACCTCTACTCAAAACATACGAACCCTATGGTGGACAAAAAACATTTGCAAAAAGTCCTGAAAAAAATGTCATCAAACAAGTAAAAAATATTTTAAAAAATGAGAAAAAATTTCAATAAATATCCTTTGAGTATCAATTTAGTTATTTTTCATTTCAAAATAGGCACTTAATGACATCATTCAAAAAATCTGAGCTTCAACAAAACCAAGTCAAAACAGTTAAACTTATCAACAAGTCCTCAACCAGATTGATCACATTGTCTCATCTATCAACGAAATCGCATAGAACAGTCTTTTTTCAAGATAGTTATGTTATTTTAGACAAGGAAGGGAATACTCGAAACTAGATGGAGCATCCTTAAATGGGGTACCCTATACTTCATCTGATAGCATCAAAAAAATGTCAAAAAAAATGTCCAAACTACTACAAAAACACTGACACATAATCAGTATGGTTTCTCACTTGTTGAGCCGAGTTGGTCTTATTATGTCTTCAAGTCATGTTCTTATGTATCTCTATGATTCCACTTAAGCGATTATAGATTTCATGTCATCACTTATCTTTTTGTCTGTTTTCTGTGGGATGTTGATTGAGAAATCTTAAAAGAGAATTTTAGGTGTCTCTAGTAAGAGCCTTCACATCCACATGTGACATCTAATTACAAGGCTTTCAATATGTAAATTGGTTACGATACATTTCACATACCTCAAATATTAACACCTGACTTAGATGGATCGACCCACATTCCTTGTCTCTTCAGAGTGCTTTTTAGAAATACAAAAGGATAGTTGTACCTATATCGTTAATATTTAGGTATGATGCTATTTGAATTTTGCTATAATAAAAGTGGCTCAATGATGAAAGAAATTGCTCAAATAAGTTGGAATTCCAAGGTGGTTAAAAATAAATTCAGGTTTTAATTAAAATTTATTCTTATTGTCTCTCATATTTCTCTCTCATTTCTCTTGTCTACCAGTACTAAAAATTCTCTCTGTCAGTCGTAACAAAATCCTTAAAAGATAAGTATCATGATACAACAAAAAATATATATACATTGTTGGAAAGTGATTCATTTTTGGAGTGATATGGGAACTTGAGGGTTGTCATTTATGGAAACACATCTGGTATGATGATCGCTTTCAGTTGTTAACATTTTTGGAGATGCATATTAAAAAATGACTAAGTACATTAAACAGAAATACAGAGTATAGCAGTACAGTTTTGGATAGTGAAGTCAGTATATGGTGAATGAAGACTTGCAAGATTAGGCAAGGAAATTTTGGGGTATGTATGACCTTGTTTTAAGGTCTCTTGAGTTTTTGTGTTGATCGCAGTGAGTTATAGTGTATTGAATACATGTGAAGACAGAGTAACAAAGATACAGGGCAGTGAACAATCATGATGATTAAGGGAGTATGACATGGAATCCAAACATGCTAAGTTGGATTGGGATTTTGGATAACCTATACTTTGGTTTTATAAGGTTTCCAACTTTGTATTTACTCTTTGCATAAGTATCAATCCTTTTTTGTAATGTATTTGAGAGCTGACTGGATGATGTAATCACACACACACACACACACACACACACACATATATATATATATATACGAAGAGATTTTTGTAAAGTGAAGGATGATGATGATGATGGATATGGTATGGGAATGATAGATGGAATGAATGCATTGTGATTTCAGGAAGATGTTGATGTGAGCTACAACTAAAACTATCTAAGCATAAGTTGATGCTTGTATTGTTCATTTATGAGATTGATTGTAACAGACCTATTTCTGATTGTAAGATTAGTGTACTCATAATACCTTTAACAGGGTTTTGTATTCCCCTAACAGGGAAATGTGCCAATGTAATATTCAGCTCCTAACAAGGCTGGGTCTCCTAACAGGGACACTATACTTTTAGTATTGTTACCCAAATTTCCCATTCTAATTAATTTTGGCTACAAGTGGAGTAAATAAGGCTCCCACAAGGGTAGAGCCCAGCTTGCATGGTTTTTTTCATGATTCATGGTCTTTGTCTTTCTCTCTGCATGTTTTTAGGTCTAGTTTTAAACCTTATTCATGTCTTGTTAAGCCCTAAATGCAAAAAACCCTTAAAACCCTAGTTCTTTGGTGGCATGTCCTATTTCATCATTAGTTTTCCATCCCACTTATGTTCTTATTTTCCATGTACACTTTAACCTCTTATGTATATCTCTCAATCTCTCGACGAGATAGAATATGCTTTTCAAATTCAGAGATTTAGTGCAGGTTGTCGATCAAGTTTTAATCTTATGGTTATCTCCTGATCTCATAATAAAAGGGTTAAGTCATGAAAGATCTCAAGATTACACACAAAGCATTGATGCAAATCAGATCCTGCGGTTGTCACTTGATCTCTGGATAAACTGAGAGTTACAGCAAAGATTCAGTGACTTGGAGATACAAATGAATTTAGTACCCGGGGTTAAAGATGAGTTAAGGTTGGGGCATTCAAAAGAATCAGATCCAACATTCATCATGATGCCTTAATCATTGAGATCAAGCTTGAAGATTCATTGAGGCATCACGCTCTATTGACACGTGTCCATGGTGGGCCAAGTCTTTTTCCTAGCGGGTTTACCTTTTTCCTAAGTTCTTTTCCTAAGTCTCGAGATACTTTATTTTACCCCTACAGCAACAGACTCCTTTTCAATCAGATAGTCATCGCGATGCCTTAATTGCTGAGATCAAACCTAAAGAATCATTGAAGCATCATGCCTTGTTGACATGTGTTCACAACGGGCCAAGCTCCTAGTGGATTGTGATGTTGGCGGGAAGAAGAAATCAAATTGGACGGTCGTCGCTTTGCCTCAAAGATCAAATCAAGCATAGATTTTCTTCAAGGCATTGCGTCATTGTGACGCATGGAAATTTTTTAGAACCTAGGTCTGTCAGTGGCTAGTTAACATCTGGTTTAGCTGATCTTCAACCTATGGTGGGCATAATGACTTAAAGACAAGATGATCAAGATCTAACGTTTGAGGCATTGCGCCAAGGTGACATCTGGCAGTGCTAATGTCATGGGTCCCATGTTTAAAAGTGGTAAAGACATCATAAGTTTGTAAAGATCTGAAAATAGGTGTGAAGGCTTAATGAGAAAGATGAAGGTTTCTAACCATTGATGCAATGCACCCTGTTGACACGTATCCCAGTCAAACTTGAAGTCAGCACCAAAGGTAAGATAAAGGTTACACCGAAAGTTAAGATAGATCTGATGGTGGCCGCTATGACTTAAAGGCTAAGATGAAGAAAGATAATGTTTAGGGCATCGCGCCTACATGCCACGTGGCAGATTTGATCCTATGCTTGTGGGTAACTTAAAGTCAGATCAACAATCCTATTTTAAAGTTAATAAAGTTTCAAACCTAGGTCATTGATTGGGTATTTTTGTGCCACCTGTGACCGTTTGCATTTAAATTCAAATATTCAAATTGTATCTTAGGGTTTCATAGTGGTCGCAACATGTTCCAAATTGTAGAGAAGCTAGATGGATCGAGCTGATTTATCTGCTTGAATTTACGGAAATAGGAGATATCGTCAAAGCATGTCTGATCTTCTAAGATTATTTTTGAGTGCAGTAATGGGAAGACTTGACTATTTTTAGGGTTTATGTATTGTTTAAAGGATATATTGTAACCCTAATTATGCCTTGATCTAATTGGATGGATTAACTCTCGAGCCTGTGTGCTAGGGGAGGTTGTATATAAGTGGTTTTCAGAGCTTTTGTAGCTAGTTTTCAAGCTTATGCTAGACTTTCTATGGAATTCTCTCTACCCCCAGGTTTTCAAGTGTTTGTAATTTCTCATTGAGATTCAGATTATGCAAAGACTCTTTGTGACATTTTCTTTGTCCCTGGGTTTTCTTGTCTATATTTCTCTTATTGAAGCATAATATAGTGGCTAATATTAGAGAAATCTTGGAGTTCTTAAGCCCTCTTTATTTCAGTATCTATGTGCACTATTGTAGATGATAGATATAGATGATCTTGTGGATTTTGTTCATCCCCTATCATTTTGTCTCATTTTTGTGGTTATTTTATGGAGTGGATGTTTGTTTGCAGGTCATAGTTTGTGTCTATTCCTTGAATAAGCTATCCTTGTGAAATATTTTCTTTTCCTGAATAGTCTCTTTTCATCTCAGACCTCTCTATGAAATACTTTTTCAAGCCTATTCAGGAATTTGTGCTTGTTTTGATTCAGATATTTCATACTAATGCTTAGTTATTATGTTGTGATTCATGTCACTTTCGGTGTATCACCTTGTAGCTTAAGTTTTTCTTTCAGTCTTTCAATTCTCCTTCTATCCCTTTTCCTCTCAAGTTTACTTTTCAAGTTTAAAGAGAAAAATAGGTGATTATCCAAGAGGAACTGGCCTAGTATCTGGAGGTTTCACTTCAATTAGCAAAGGTCCCACAAACTGGAAGTGATTCCCATGTTATATCAGATCATTAGGCTTACAAGTTTAATAGGGTGCAAATTTGGTGTATAACAATTCTGGCACACCCGGTGGGACTACAAAAAGAGGTTTATCTTTCAAGATTATGTTGTCTTTGATATGCTAATAACATAATACAGACCTAAAGGAGGTTTCTCTTATGAGGCATATCTGGCACTCTGGGAAGGTCTGCTAGTTTCAAAAGATCAAGTTTTGGTATGTTTCAAATCTTTTATATTGAAAATTCTAGCTAATTGCATGAGTAGAGATGTCAAGTTATTATAGAAAGTCAGGTTACTCACCATCATATCATGAAAATAGTGCTCAATGGGTTAATCAGCAACCATATGAAAACCATCCAAAAGTGGTTTTTAGTCCAAGCTACCATATCATAGCAAGTTGTCAATATTTTCCACATGCCCCTACACAAGATTATGAGCATGCTCTCCAATGGGAAGCATCATGGGAACAAAATAAAAAACAAAAGAGTTAAGGGAAGCAATTTCATCATTCTTACCACCCACCCCCCTGCTCAGCCTGATTGACAGCATACTCAAAATTATAACCAGTCCCTAGGAGACTATTTCATGCATAATCAGCATGAAGATATTCCCAATCAACCTCAAAGCTTGGACTTTGTTGGAATGAAGGAGGAGGGTGAAAAGATGAAAAATATATTGCTTGACTTGTTTAAGTAGTTGTCTGAAATCAAGGGGCAGCAAGAGATGGAAGCTCAAAGTTATGAGCAAGAGTTATTTTCCAACCAAGTGGTAGAGACTCTAGGTGATGAGTAGCAAATGAACAATTGGGAAGGGGAGCTTGATCGCCAAATTGTTGTCAAGAAAGCAGAGTAGATATCACAAACTGTTGAACAAAGGGTTCTTGGGTGTAAGGTTCCAAGCTTCAGCCCTTTTTGGCAAAGTGATTCTCCTAAATATCATGAGTTTAGAATTCCAAGTTGGAGTGCTCCCATGTTCCAAGAGCCTACAAATGAAGAACCTATAGAGAATTCATTTCCAAGTTTTAGTGACATCCTTCTAGCACATGAACCTATTATAGAACAATTTTAGCCTTGTTGTGATCAAAAAAATCCTGAGGATTACATTGAGATAGAGCCATTTGTAAGTGAGCAACACAAAAATGATAGGGTCTTCAATTTTCCAAGGTTTAAAAAAAAGTATGCCCCCTAAGACTACATCTGAACACTCTCAATTTCACATCCCAAGTTTTAATGGAAAGCCTTCTTTCCAAGAGCCCATACTGGATATTTAGTCCACCACTCTGTAAGAGCAATCTATTCAAGACAATTTTTTATCCCAAGAGACCCCTCAGGTCTCACAAGATATTGAACTAACATGGAAACTTTCATGGACTCTACCTCCTAGCTATAAGATGCCAAGTATTTTCAAGGATACTAGTCAAACATTAGAGCAAGGAATTATGGTGGATTATCCTTCATGTGATGAAGAAGAGAGAAAATCATTGTTGGGGTTGGGTGATGACTATGGAAAGTTGGGACAAAAAAGTGAAGCAGTGGAAATTGATGTTCAACATGAGCTCTTGGTTGATTTATTTTATGGTCTTCCCTTTTTGTTGAAGGAAAGGAAGACATGATGTTAGCTATGGCTGAGGGTCAATTAGAACAAAAGGATCACCATCAGCAAGGGGGTGACAAAAAAGGGGATGCCATGTCTCTATTTGATGAGATGCCTATTTTTGTTGAGAAGGATGAGGAAGATAGGGTCATGACCACATCTACAATTTTGCAACAGTTGAAGGGAGTGGACCCTCATGATATGTTAATTCATGAGCTTGCAATCAAAGAGTAAAATTTCCAATATGCAGAGGTTAAAAATAACCTTGGGGAAAATTATTTGGAGATCATCATAGAGTATTTGGGTGTAGAGCTTGATGATAGGAGACTAGTTGTTCCTAAAGGCCTTTAGAGAGTTGATAGTTTTGATGATCTCTTAGCCTGTTTAATAGAAGATGATAGTCCCCTGACTATGGAAGAGGAGTTAAAATAGCTATTCATAATGTAGGACAACCATAAGGATTCTGAAAATAACAAAGAAGGCTCCAAGTATGCCATCTCAAGAGGCTGCCCCATCAGATACTTGTCCCAAGAAGAATTTAATGAAGCATTCTCACATGATCTATTTGAGGTGAGTAAGTTTGATCCCATTTTCCAAGAGGCAATTATATATTTTATGTCATACTTTTATGTGCCTCATGTTTTCATGGCTATCCTTATGAATTTGATGCAAAATGTCTTGATAAGGAAGGGTAGCTATTTTAACCATCTGGTGAATTTTTTTGTTTGACCAATTTTCTATAATGGTTAGTTTAGGTTAGGTTATTTTTTCCTACTTTCCTCAAATTTCTTGTGTACAGTTAGTTGTTCCTGCTTGTATATAGCTCTTTTCCCTATTTTTGTTTGTTGTTTCCTCCTCCTAGTTTTAGTCCTCCTGCTTCCCAGAAGTATCTTTTTTCTCCTATGCAGACTCCTTTCCCAATGGAATGTCATAATCCCACTAGTTTTATATGTCTAGCAGGCTGACATCCATCAGAAATTGCCAAAATTGTTACCCAAATTTCCCATTCTGTCTAATTTTGGATACAAGTGGAGTAAATGAGGCTCCCACAAGGGTAGAGCCAAGCTTGTAGGGTTTCTTTCATGACTCTTGGTCTTTGTCTTGCTCTCTATATGTTTTTAGGTCTATTTTTAACCCTTGTTCATGTCTTGTTAAGCCCTAAATGCAAAAAACCCTTAAAACCCCTGTTCTTTGGTGGCCTATTCTACTTTGTTGTTACTTTTCTGTGCCACTTAAAGTTTTTATTTTCCATGTGCACTTTAACCTCTTATGTATATATCTCAATCTCTAGACAAGATCGAATATTCTTTTCAAATTCAGATATTTAGCACAGGTTGTCGAGCAAGTTTTAATCTTACGGTTATCTCCTGATCTCGTAATAAAAGGGTTAAGTCATGAAAGATCTCTAGATTATGCGCAGACCGTTGATGTAAATCAAATCCTGCAGTTGTCACTTGATCTCCAGATAAACTCATAGTTAAAGCAAAGATTTAGAGACTTGGAGATACAAAGGATTTCAAGTCCCCAGGGTTAAAGATTGGTTAAAGGCAAGGTCAGGCAAGAAT
The DNA here is from genome assembly GCA_018584345.1 of Thuja plicata. Classification (NCBI taxonomy): domain Eukaryota; kingdom Viridiplantae; phylum Streptophyta; class Pinopsida; order Cupressales; family Cupressaceae; genus Thuja; species Thuja plicata. Next base: position 812,898 of record MU226888.1, on the reverse strand, counting down.
CAGATCCGACGGTCATCACGATGCCTCAAAGATGAGATCAAACACTGAATATTATTCAAGGAAATACAACATTGTAACACATGGATAGTGTGGTCACCTTTCTACGAGGTCTAAGGGAATTTAAACTAAGATCAAGTCATATTTTATTGTAGGGTTGGCACTTTCCCTCGATAAATATGTAAGCAGTTAGTGATCAAGGAAATGCGTCATTGTGACGCGTGGTAGGTTGTCAAAACCTAGATCCGTCAGTAGCTAGTTAATGTCTGATTTAGTTGATCTTCATCCTACGGTGGGCGTAATGACTTAAAGTCAAGATGATCAAGATCTAATGTTTGAGGCATTGCGCCAAGATGAAATTTGGCACTCCTGACGTCATGGGTCCTGGGTTTAAAAGTGGTAAAGATGTCGTAAGTTTGTAAATATCTAATGATAGGTGTGAAGGCTTAAAGATAAAGATGAAGGTTTTTAACCATTGAGGCAATGAACCATGTTAACACGTGTCCCATTCAAAGTTGAAGTTAGCACCAAAGATAAGATAAAGGTAACACAAGTTAAGATAGATCTGACGGTGGGTGCTATAACTTAAAGGTAAAGATGAAGAAAGATAATGTTCAAGGAATTGTGCATATGTGTCATGTCATAGATCCAATCCTATGCTCATGGGTAACTTAAAGTCAGATTGATAGTCATGTTTTAAGTTAATAAAGTTTCAAACCAGGGTCGTTGATTGGGTATTTCTGTGCCACCTGTGACTGTTTGCATTTGAATTCAAATATTCAAATTCCATCTCAGAGTTTCATTGCGGTGGTGACGTGTTCCAAATTGCAGAGAAGGTAGATGGATCGAGCTGATCTATCTGCTCAAATTTATGGTGATAGGAGATATCTTCAAAGCATATATGATCTTTTGAGATATTTTTTAGTACATTAATGGGTAGACTTGATTGCTTTTAGGGTTTATGTATTGTTTAAATGATATCTGTTGTAACCCAATTTTTTTCCCTAATCTGATCAAATGGATTGAATCCCAAGCCTATGTGTTAGGGGAGGTTGTATATAAGTAGTTTTTAGAGATTTTGTAGCTATTTTTTGAGCTTATGCAAGACTTTTTGTGGCATTCTCTCTGCCCCCAGGTTTTTATGTGTTTGTAATTTCTCATTGAGATTCAGATTATGCAAAGACTCTTTGTGACATTTTCTCTATCCTTGGGTTTTCTTGTATGTATTTCTCTTATTGAAGCATAATGTAGTGGCTAATATTAGAGAAATATTGGAGTTCTTAAGCCCTCTTTCTTTATGCATCTTTATGCACTATTGTGGATGACAGATATAGATGACCTTGTGGATTTTGTTCATCCCCTATCATTTTGTCTCATTTATGTGCCTATTTGTTGGAGAGGATGATTGTTTGCAGGTCATAGTCTATTTATATTCCATGAATAATCTATCCTTGTGAAATGTTTTATTTCCTTGAATACTCTATTTTCATCTCAGACCTCTCTATGAAATACTTTTGCAAGCCTGTTTTGTGCTTGTTTTTATTCAGAGATGTCATGTTAATGCTTAGTCATTGTGTTGTAATTCATGTCACTTTCAGTGTATCACCTTGTAGGTTAAGTTTTTCTTTTAGTATTTTATTTCTCCTTCTATCCCTTTTCCTCCCAAGTTTACTTTTCAAGTTTAAAGCGGAAAATAGGTGATTATCCAAGAGGAACCGGGCTAGAATTTGGAGGTTTCACTTCAGTTAGAAAAGGTCCCACAACCTTGAAGTGATTCCCATGTTATACTAGATCATTAGGCTTACAAGTTTAATAGGGTGAAAACTTGGTGTATAACAAGTACATATTTGTGGGTACCATCCCCACCAGGGTTTTCCCTTGGCCAGGGTTTCCTCAACAAAAATTGATGGTGTTATGAGTTATGTGTTATGTGCTTATGTTCTTTTCATTTCATTAATTATATGGTTTAGCTAGAAATTATTTAGTTCATGTTTAAAATGTTGTAATACTTATTCACCCGCCCCCCCCCCTCTCAGTATTACTTAATCCTAACAATTGGTATCAGATCTTTTGGCCTTTGGAGAGAAAGTTTAACAGCTTAAGGGAGATCAAGAAATATTCAAAAAGTTTGGAGGAAAACTTTGAAGAAGTACTTGAAAATCTTGACAAATCTAAAGTAGAGAATGGTGACTTGAAATTGAAGTTGAGAAGAGTAGAAGGATTTATTAAGAAACTGAAAGAACATCTTGAAATTTCCAGAAGTCAGAGACAAGATCTTATGGTTAAGATAAAAGAGGATTCAAACAATGATAATTTAGATCACATAATGTAGCTTGAGAAAGAAAAATATACTTTAAAGCTTAATCATGAAACTACTTCACTACAGGTGGCTAAAGTGATTCAACAGGAAAAGGATGCTAAGAACAAATTTGAAGAAACCTTAAAAGATGCTAATATTCAGATAGGACAAATGAAGACTAAACTTGATCACTACAAGAACAAGTATCTAGAATTAGAGAAATATAATCAAAACATAAAAGGAGAACTTGTTGAGGAAAATAATCATATTGAGAGACTTCGCATGTGCAGTAACTTAATCGATGAACAAAGAGATAGATAGAAACCTAAAGGAGATGTGACTGGTGTTGGCTTCAATGAAGTTGAATATTCAAAGAATCAAGAAGTAAAATCTGATGCAAAGATTGATGGAGAAAGACCTACTCTTGAATAACATAGAGAACAGATCAAACCTTTCAGAGGTAGATGTTTTGGATGTAACAAGGTTGGACAAAAGAAGAGATATTGTAGAGTTAAAGCCCCTTTCAAACCTTTTTTTGGTTCTTGCTTTAATTGTTATGCATATGGGCATAAGAAAGTAGAATGCAGGAAACGAGATCAATAAAGATACAAATAATATTACATTAGTGAAGAGACAACAGCTAAGACCACATGTTACAAATGTAATAACCTTGGGCACATTGCAAGGTATTGTAAGTTGTAGGTTAATCAGAATAGATCACCTCCTATATGTTACAAATGTAACAATCTAGGTCATATAGCAAAGTTTTGTAGGTACAATGGAACTGACAAAAGAAGAGTACCACCTCCTATAGCTATAAAGAAGAATATTAGAGACATTGGTAAGATTCTTGCAGAGTACAAGAGTGAATTTGATAGTTGTTTCAGGAAAGAAGAAGATATCACCAGTAATAAGGTATGGAAGGTAAAGAAGTCTAGTGAGGAAAAGGTTCAGGAAGAATCAATAGATGCTACTGAGTCTTCACCTAATGCTAACATTTCTACATCAACCTAGATCGACAAGCATTGCCTTAGGGAGAGAATTCAAAGAATACGTCAGAAATCTATCCATCCCCTGAATTGGAGGATTAATCTCTTGCAAGCTTAGGAAGAGCATGTAGAAATGTTTTGGAACACATATGTTTGATCGCATGGCTTCACAAGTCTATATCTTATGATAGCTAGTTGTTATTCGACTGGATTATGTGCATAAATGAGTTTATTGGGAGCTATGTCATTTCTTCACTCAGCGAAGTATAAGGTTAATAGAAAGAACATAATTGAACATCATTTGCAGAGAAGAGCCTGAGGAGAATAGAGTCTAGAGCAGAAGAAGAATTGAATCAAGTGTGTTGAAGAGTTTGATCGAAGAAGAAATTTGCATTTCAGTAGATAAAGAGGTATTTAGATTGATCTTGAAGCTTTGAAAATGGATACTCTGATGATTTTTTATGTTGCAAAGAGACCTAGATACAAGTTTAAGAAACATCTATTTAAATATATTGAGGATAATCTTGAAGGCACATTTTCACAAACACCCTACGACATTCTTCATGTCGAAGATATTATGGCTTACATACATAGTAAGTATGAATCTTTGGGAGACAAAGAGATTGCTACAGAGATGAAAGACATGATAGATGATGATGGAAATATGAAGCATGAGTTCTCACACCTTAATACTCTAAGTATCATGAAGGTAACCAAACTTTACGAGTTCGATAAAGAAGAGTGGATAAAGATTATTCTGAGCAGATTTCATGACCAGTTTATATGGCTTAGAGATCAGCATGTGAAGATCTGCAATGACCTGATTTGTACTATAATAGGTTTGGAAAAATTTGGTATAGTACAAGTTGCTGAGAAGAACACTAAGAAGATGGTAGAAACCCTAACACATTCACAATGGGAGAGGAGAGCAATGATGTTAAATGATATATTCCAACAGGATGTCAGGTTGATTACTATGATTTTAGGCTATAAACTCCATTATAGCAGCTGACTCAATTCAATATCAGTAGGGGTAATCTTATTGGCTTATAAAGTGGTTAAGGAGAACATCAAGTATAATCTTTGTGAAGTACTAACACAGCAAATCTTGGATAATGTAAGATAGATCAAGAAGGATAAGTCAAAGGGATTCATATTTGGATCTTTGTTGATACACATGTACATTCACATTGTTCACAAATTTCCTAGTATGAACCCTAGAGTATGGAAAGATAGTGTACCTACTAGTATTCATATTTCTTAGAGTTATAGGAGATAGAACATCACATGGGTAGATGGTGAGTTGTTTGGTATGATCAAAATCTTAGAGAGAGAGATGAAGGAAAGGGAGATAATTCTTGAGGCAGTAGTAGAGAAATACAAGGACTCAATCTATTTCATGGTATAAACTGATTTTGTGTGCTTTGAGGCATTTCTACCTATAAAGAAGTGGTGCTATACACTGGGTTATGAGGTTAGTTCTGAAGTTTTGACTATGCAAGTGGAACGTATTCTATCTTCAGAAGTTGATTCATCAGAGGAGAGATGGGGTACTTATGAGGGAAATTTTGCAAAGATTAGGGAGGAACAGACTAGAGATTCAAGGAAGAGGAAAGTAGAGAATATAGTTGATGAGTTTGCAGCCAAGGTAGGTATATCAAAGGAGGAAATGAAAGAAGTTAGGAAGAAGATGACTGAGAGAGATTCTGGGTTGGCAAGAAATGCTGTTGCAGCCCTTCCACCTCTAGAAGTGCAAAGATAATCAGTCCACTTTCTACTATAATTGATGTATCTACACCTTCACCACCATAGTATACATCGTAGGAAGAGACAACAAAGCAATTTCCTAGAAGAAACACAAGGTCCACTAAACTGAACTCGCCTCCTAAGAAACAAAGGACAGAAGGAGAAGAGAAGAAAGTTGAAGAAAAGACCACTAATGTGAGACAACTTTGGAAGCCAAATATGAAAATGCTAGAGAAGAGGGTAATTGAGAAAGGGAAGCTTGTTTCATTGGCTAAATATTATGATAGGTATGAGGCATCTAGAAAACTTCTGATTGAAGGCATAGTAATTAATCACTCACTTGTTTTTAAGAAGAATTTGTTAGAAATTGGAGGTAGTATACCTGAGGAGTTATATGAGAAATTGGAGATAAGGAAGCAATTAACACATAAAGAAGATGAAGTAATTAGAGAACAAGAAATTGAAGGTATGTTGCATGTTGTATCTATTAAGGAGATGGAGAGAATGTTGAGTGAACTTAAACCCTTACTAAGAACCAAGACAAGATTAGTAAAGATAATGGGAAGGAGATATGATGAAGTAATTAAGGAGAAACAGAAATTTGTAGAAAAGGTCTTGATGGGAACTAAAATAGATAACATCTCACCACCTAAGGCTCCTAAGCCCAAATCTATTGAGAAATTTGAATCATCAAGGAGAGATGAAATAAACCTTGATAAATCATTAAGCAAAGATGCTAGTTAGTATGTGAGCACTGTGAAGCAACCATATTTCTATGTTTATGGTGTGTTTGTGTCATTGGACACTTTGTAGGATGTGAATGAACCTTTTGTTTAGGATACAAGAATTGAAGTAATCAGTGACAAGGATATGATAGAGAAATAAAAATAGATAGAAAACATTGATGAAATAATGGAAGACACGGTGAATAAGGTTGAAGTGAAACAGGAAACTATGACATCTGATTCCTCACCTTTATTGTTGGCAAGTGGAGACAAGGCTTTGAGCACTAATGTTGAGAACATGGATGTGGATGAGTTGATGAAGTTAACCTACATCACATTTGCTAAATCTAAAGAAAGATCATAGTAGAAAGGAGAGAAGAAGACTAAGGTAATGAAAAGAGAAGTTGACATTCTTAACAAACTACTTCCAGCACCTATTTTTTTCAAGGAAAATATTATTCTGAGAACTTGAACAAGGCACTAGATGACTTTCATAGTCAATATGAGTCATTAGAGAAGATCGCTGAAGAGAAGGCTGAGAAGAAATATCTCATGAAGAAACTGGAAGAAGTGTGCAAATCTATTTCATGGGACTTGGGCATACTGAACAAGACTACATCTAAGGCTAAAATTTGTGTCACACATGGAAGGAAGTTATATAGTTACTGTATAAATCCTATCAGACATATCAAGAACATTGAGGACATAGTAGAGAGGGATAGAGCTACTTTGGATAAGTTGATGGACAGTTTTGAGACCTCCTCACAATATGTAATGGAGATAGATAGAGAGGTTTCCAAGATTTTGGACAAACTGAGTGTACTGGATATAGAAAGAGGGAGAGTTATGGAAAGGTTTGGTATGCTGAAGAGTCTAATCACTCCCAAGCTATCAATTCTTGAGGTCCATATCTCTAACATGGATAAGACAGTGCAAGCCCTAATAGCACATATGCCTACTAAGATAAAGGTAGCAGAGACTTAATCATTTTCACTCAATGGGATAATTCATGTAAGTTAGATACTGGTGAAGACATGGATAGAGGAAGTGAAGATCTTGGAAAGCTCTTTCTGAGATGTAATAAAGATGGTCTAAATTTTCTTGTAAGAAGTGATACAATTTTGGTGTATTCTACATTTTTATTTACCTTTTCCATTGATGTCAAAGGGGGAGAAGAGAAGAGATGAAAAATGTATATAAATTTTATAGAGTAAAGGATATATGTAAAAGATATACACAAACACCATTTTTGGTATTGACACTTAGTCATTTTTCACTAATTGTTGTCATCAATGCCAAAGGGAGAGATTGTTGGCAAGTGATTCATTTTTGGAGTGATATGGGACACTTTAGGGTTTCCATTTATGTAAACACATCTAGTATGATGATCGTTTGAGTTGTTTATAGTTTTCATGATGCAGATTGCAAAATGACTAAGTATAGTAAACATAAATATAGAGTATAATAGTACAGTTTTGGACAATGAAGTCAATATATGGTGAATGAAGACTTGTGAGCTTAGCCATGGAATCCAAATGTGCTAAGTTGGATTGGGATTGTGTATAACCTATACTTTGGTTGTATAAGGTTGTCTACTTTGTATTTACTCTTTGCATAAGTATCAATCTTGTTTTGTAATGTATTTGAGAGCCGACTGGATGATGTAATCACACACACACACACACATATATATATATATATATATATATATATATATATATATATATATATATATGAAGAGATTTTTATAGGGAGAAGGATGATGATGATGATGGATATGGTATGGGAATGACAGATGGAATGAATGCATTGTGATGTTAGGAATATGTTGATGCGAGCTACAACTGGAACTATCTAATCATAAGCTGATGCTTGTATTGTTCATTTCTGAGATTGATTGTAACAAAACTATTTCTGATTGTAAGAGCAGTGTGCTCAATATACCTTTAATCGGGTTTTTTATTCCCCTAATAGGGAAATGTGCTAATGCAATATTCATCTCCTAACAGAGCTAGGTCTCCTTACAGGGACACTATAATTTTAGTACATATTTGTGGGTATCATCCCCATCAAGGTTTTCCCTTGGATAGGGTTTCCTCGACAACAATTCATGGTGTTATGAGTTATGTGTTGTGTGCTTATGTTCTTTTCATTTTAGTAATTATATGGTTTAGTTGGAAATTATTTAATTCATGTTTAAAGTGTTGTAATACTGATTCACTGCCGCCCCCCCCCCTCCCCCCTCTCAGTATTACTTAATCCTAACATACATCCTGCATGTTAGTTTGCATACATCATAGATCATATAGTACGCATCATAAAATTCATCTATCATATTAAAGAGTATTAAAATACATGTAGATCATTTAGCATATTCCATCATCATATATGCACCATAGCTAATCATGGCATTTCATATAATGCATATAAAAAATACAAAAATATGAAATTGCATACCGCATCATCATGACATCACATCATATAGGAAATGCATACATCCATGGCATAGACATAACATAAAAATCATATCATGATTCATTGCATCATAGCCATCACACAGTCCTCATAACTTACCAACATTCTTTACTTCTTACTAATTATTATTTTCTTTCATCATTTCATCTAAGTCTTCTTTCAAGAGATCATTCATGCCTTTCTTGCATAAACAATCTCTCGAGGGGCGTCATTTACCTCGTCATTGTTGGAGATTTGATTATGTTCAGTTGATTGATTGATTGTATGTTTGTCATTGATGACAACATATAATACATAGTAGTGATTCTGTATGTACTTTTAAGAATGATGACATGAAGACTTGTGTGGTTAGCTACATGTTGTTGACATGTTTATTATGTTATGTTCATACATGCAGATCCAGATATGATGTTTTAGTCAAGTTGTGTAATTTTGTTATTGGCAGTTACAGTTCTAGAAGAGTATTTGTTTAGAGCCGATGTATGTAACGTGTTTCTTGAGTTGCGCCTATCTTCAGGATATGTGTGTGTGTATTCATGATTATTTATGAGTTGATGATAGTTTTTGATTACGGTAAAAATAGGATTTGAAGGGGCCCCGAAACCCTTTAACAAAAGAGAAGAGAGATAGGCATGAAGACCCAAAGAACAACAAGCTGCCCCAAGGAGAGGAGTAGACTACAAAGGGACAACTCCCAGATTTAGCAATAAGCACCTACAAAGAAAAAAGCAAAAAAATGCTGGAAGAAAAACAGAGGAACAAAGCCACCAGCACCAAGGTCAAGACATAGTTTTCAAGAAGCTCTCAGAGTCCTCCAGCTGGGTATGCATGGTCTTCACATTATCTTTCAGCCTCTGAATATCTTGATCATCAACCTTCTACTTCTTTGACCTAGTACGGGTACCATGTCCCATCTGCTAGGTAGGTTCAATGAGGTTAATGGTATCTTTGTTTCCTTCTAGCATTTTACTCAGAGTATTCAATTTCTCCATAGTAGACTTCATACCTGTGTTAACCAGGCTAAGCAAATGTTTTAACATTTCCTCATTCCTGCTTGTCTTCTCCTAGATAGGTATCATAACTAACTCAACATATTTTTTAATATTTTCATCCATATCAGAACCATAATCAAGCACACGGGCATTAGTATTGTGAGAAACTCCTTCCTCAAATTATCAACAGTATCCTTGATCATAGAGTTCTTATTTTCTAGTTTGATACATCTGTTCTTAAGCTCAACCAAATCACTCTGCACTCATTTGTCCAAATTATAACTGTAGATAGATTTATTTTTTGCAATCTCAAGGGGGGTCATGATGATTGTTCTTCTGACCTGTGAATCCACCATTCTGATATCACTTTGAAGAGGTTGGGATTTTCTACCATGAAGGATTCTCTCACTATCTTCCTCCTTGTTCTCCTTCTCTGAGCTGGGGGAATCATGAGATTCTAGATTTTCCTCTCCCAAAACCCTAAAGCTATTATCCCCCGAGTTGTCTGCATTACTATCATTAAGATTGGTCTCAGGCTCTTTGTCATTATTGACATCATCCTCTACCTCAATCTCAATATTCTCTTTTCCTTCAGTATTAATAATCTCCAAAGTAGGGTTAAGCTTCTCACCTATTTTTCAGATTATCCTGACTTTCCTCGAGACTGTCCTTGACATTTTTGATTTCAGGATCCTCTGAATCCTTCACCTCAGGGGTCTAGGTAGTGGGATTAGGAACAAAATTAGTATCCACCTGAGTATTCTTAACAACCTCGGTCTCAATGTTCTGGGGAATAAGCTTCACACCTTCGAGCTCTGGGAGGATAGGGCTAGCTGAGGGCTCCAGGACATTCTTATCAAAATCAGAGGCAATGACATCACAAAGGTGCTTATCATTCTTCAGCCCTTCTAGAGGCTTAGAGGAGGTCAGCTCAGAGAGCAAAATTGTTTTCTTAGGTTTAGGATTCTTTAATAGAGATCCGACATTCTTCCTTTTTTTTAATCTAGGCAGGGATAGGGTCAGGAATGTGGTCTCTAGCATATTCAGCAATAAGGAGAATAAGCCCGACATGGAGAATAGGGAAATTCTTCACTCTATAATCAGTGATGCTCTGATTAAGTGAATAGAGGAGAAAGTAGGGAAAAGAAATACAAATATCATGTTTGAAGTGATTAACTAGGGTAAAATGATAATTGTAGACCCTAGAGAATCTCCCCTCAAGAGTGAAGTATTCCATTATAACTTTGATGGCAGAACCCCAAATTTTATCAATATTATCCATATCAACATAGTCTTTCTTACCTTTAACCAGAAGAGCCCTCTCCTCATCAGTGGCAGGAAATTTCTTATAAGCTCTGGTGCCAACCTTCACCTCTTTTGAGTACTTCAAACCATCTAGCGAGAGGCCAATAATATCAGATAGGAGCTCGAGGCTGAGGCTAAAAGATTTGCCCGCAACATTCACCATGCCCTTATCCCAACCATCAACAAAGGCTTTGGAGACATCTTTGTCAAAACCATGGAGTCTCTGAAGATACCAGTGAACATGGCCTTTCTTCAAGATTCTCCACACTTCCTTATCCTGCTTCCACTTGCATTCTGTGGGCTCTTCTCTTCTGAGATCACCACCCATGGCTGAATACTTCACCTGCTCTTTTTTCACAGACTGGGAAATGTTGTGATTTTGGTTGTTCTTTGGCAAAATAAGGCTATTAAATAGATTCGCAATCCTCTTCACATGCGTGAACTGGCCAAAGATACCAATGATGATAGCAGCACACATTAAATTTTGGGCTTTCATAATGGGAGAATGATTCCACATCTTGGAAATGTACTTAGCATTATTTTGAACGTCATTCAAAATCCCCCCAATCTGAGATGAGTTAAGTGATATCATTAAAGTTCCTTTTAATGACTCCTTCTTTATGCTTGATTTTATCATAATTAATAAATGAGGTGACCGCATCATTACTCATAGTATTACCTTTCCATTTTTGAATCCCCTCGCTTTTGGCTCCAATATTGGCAAGACAATCAGCAACCTGATTGGTCTCCCGATAATTATGAGATATGTGGAATAACTCAAAGGATTGAACTATAGTTATAATTTTGAAAATGATATGCTTGGTAGTCCAGGAAGGGGTATTGATATCTTTAATATTATTTATAATATTTAAAGAGTCACCTTCAAGCCAGACTCTTTTGAATCCCATTTCTTCCACCAGCAGGATGGTATTGAAGGCGGACAAGGCCTCTACTCTATGATTAGACTGAATTCCCAAGGGGACTAAAATGGCACCTAAGAAGTTACCAAAGCTATCTCTAATGATTCCCCCACCCCTAGAGACACTTGGGTTGCCTTTGGAGGCCCCATCAAAATTTTCTTTAACCCAACCATTAGGAGGAGCAATCCAGACTAAGGAATCTCTTAGGGAGCAATCTTGAGATTTGTGAAGAGGAAAATTCCAAGTAGACCAATCCACATCTAGGATGAGAATCCAAAGATTTCTTTTGCTATTAGTTATAGCAGTACTGAAGCTTTCCTTAATAGCTCTAGACATTATGTTGAAGATAAGTTTAGGTTTAGCAAATTTCTCTCTGAAGATTCTATTATTTCTTTCCTTCCAAATACACCAGCAAAGATGAGGCGGGATTAGATTCCAAAAATTTCTGACAAGATCATTATCAAAAGCACATCTCCATTGAGTGACAAAATCCTGCCAAGAGTTAGGAAAGAACCAAGCCAAATTCCAATTTTAAAAAATCAAAGACTAAACTCTCTAGGTAAAACTATAATGGATCATGAGGTGATCACACGATTCAGCTTGTTCATTGCAAAGAAAGCATCTATTAACATGATAGAAACCTCTTTTAACTAAATTATCAATGGTAAGGGGCTTATTCTAGATAAGAATCCAAAATAAAAAATTAATCTTTGGAGTAAGGAGTTTATACCAGATAGTTGTACACTGAGGCTTAACTTCCTTGGAGAAGAAGGAGCAAGCGGAGGCCACCGTGAATTCACCATTAGCAGAGAGGTTCCACACAATTTTGTCAAGATAATTACCTTCACTGAACCAGGATTGCAATTCTATCATAAGAGGAGATAGACTTCTATCAAGGCTAGAGAGATCCTTCCAAGAATTATTAATCTTGTAGTCAGAAACTTTATAACAAATGGTGTTTTTAGCTTGGATAATAATATCCTTCCAGTCTTGTCTTTCTGAAAGGGGGCAGTCATGGATCCAAGGATCATCCCATAAATCAATCTTTTTCCCATCACCCAATTTCCACCTTATTCCTTTTCTCAAAAGATCAATGGAAGATAAAAGACTATTCCAGATATAAGAACCATTAACCCTTGCATCATTGTTAAGGAGGTCCTTCAAACTATTGGAATTAAAGAGGTATTTGTTTTTAATTATACCATTCCATTGTTTAGTATCCCCAAAGATTCTCCACACCTGCTTTGCCAAAAGAGCCTTGTTGACAAGCTTTATAGGTCTTAACCCCAGCCCCCCTTTACCTTAGGCTTACAAACTTTTTCCCAGGCAATCAGGCTAAGTCTTTTTTTATCTTCAACACCAGTCCATAAAAAGCGTTTTTGGATAGTTTCAAGCACCACCACATACTTGTGGGGAATCTTGAAGAGATTTAAAGCATACACAGGCAGATTTTGTAGGGTCGACTTCAGAAGCTGAAGCTTACTAGAGCTGCTGAGGAGAGCACCTTTCCAGCCTGCCAGCTTCATGTTAAATCTATCAACAATTTGATTCCAGAAACTATCAAGAGGTTTAGAGTAGAGGGGGAGACCCAAGTAGGAAGAGGGAAGAACACCAATGTTGCAACCAAGAATTTTAGACATCTTTGACTGTCTCTCAAGGGGGGTATTGATAAAAAAGATGAAACTCTTATTCCAATTGATGAGTTGACTCGTAGTCGAGGTATTGATAGATAAAGCTTTTTTAAGATTCCTAGCTTCTTTAACAGTAGCTTCACCCATAAAAAGAGTATCATCAACAAACTGTTCATGGGAGCAGGAGGATCTGGCCGAGGAGGGTTGGAGTCCAGAGATTATTCCAACATTAACAAGTTTAGATATATATCTTCCCAGCCCTTCAGCCAAAATAGCAAACAATATTGGAGATATAGGGTCCCCCTGCCTAAGACCCCTTGAAGGTTTGAAAAAATTGGAGGAACCACCATTCACAATAACAGAGGAGGTCACAGTAGAGATCATCTGATCAACAATTTTAATAACCCCTGCATCAAAACCAAAGCTACTTAAGACTTTTTGGAGGAACTGCCAATCAACCCTATCATAGGCTTTAGATAAGTCCAATTTCATGAGAAAGCCCTGTTTCTTGGTTGTTTCAAGGGAATGAATATTCTCATGTGCTACCACTATGGAGTCGAGGATTTGTCTCCCCGGAACAAAACCATTCTATTGAGGAGAGATAATTGAGGGCAGCAAAAAAAGCAGTCTCGATGTCATAACTTTAGCTATGATCTTATAAATCTCATTACAAAGACTTATTGGTCTGAAAGATTCCACCATATTAGCACCATGGATTTTAGGAACAAGGACCAAGAAGGTGGCATTAAGTTCTCTAAGAAGACCTTTTGTTCCAAAAAATTCTTTGACAGCATGGAGAACATCCTGACCAGTGATTTCCCAGAACTGCTGAAAGAAGAAGAGGGGAAATCCATCAGGACCTAGAGATTTGTCACCTTCAAAGGAGAAGACAGCATCTCTGATTTCCTTATCATTTGGGATAGCTTTGAGTCTAGTGTTGGTATCTCTATCTATCAGTAAAGGAATAGCAGAGAGAATTTCATTTTGGCT